>CAUHTR010007632.1:3317-32056 GCA_959609185.1 Schmidtea polychroa | reverse complement strand
GAGAGTGTGTAAATTTTTAAATTAAATTTAATTTAATTGATTTAATTAATCAATTTATTTAATTTTTAATTATTTTCAACAATTTAATTTTGTAAATTTTATAATTTTAAATAATTTTAACTAATTTTATTTTAATTTTTTTATTTTTAACGATTTAATTTCTATAAATTTTATAATTTACATAATTTAATAGGGTTGCCAACTTTTGATTCGACCAAAAGCGTAGGTTACGCTTCAAAGCGTACAGTTGGCAACCCTATAATTTAAACTAATTTTATTTAACTTTTTATTATTTTATCAGTTTTACTGAAAATTCTTTGGTTTAAATTTTAAGTAAATTTATCTCTTCATTTCATTAATTTTTAAATAGATTTTCCCGTTCCTTTTCTTAAAGTATGCACTCATTGACATAGCTCCTTTGTATGTAAATACGAGCCATAACATCCCTAATTACTTCGATTATGGTCCTACATATGTAAATACGACCAATAATCTATTATTAAAATTTCTTTTCATATTATTGATTCTTTTATTATCAATTATTATTTTATTTATTATTTTATTTTTCTAGATGGCAGATTTTTCGCAACTCTCATCAAGTGCCAAAGAACAGTATTCGAATTTTGCAATTCGTTCACGATGCGATGTTGCTATGTTCTCAGATAAGTTTTCAATTCTCCTTGCAATGGTGAATCTTGATAAACTAATGTTTGAAATAATATTTATTTTATCAGGAAATGCTATTTCTGTAACATCAGTCAGACATTCTTTTATCATTGCTCCATCCGCATTTGACTGACAACAAAACTAGTCTTTACTGCCGTATATGATTAAATAGCTTGATTTTAAAAATAGCCTGTTTTTTTCTTAAGTTTTTCTCCATTTGATTCAACTTATCTATTTGGAGTTGTCCTGTTAAGTTTCTATATTGTTTGTTCATGTTTTGTATCGTAATGTCTTTTGATGTTATATTCTTTTAATGTCGACACAGTCTCTGAGCATATTAAGCATACAGCTTTATCTTTAACGAAAGTGAACAAATAATCAAATTTTCCACTTTTCTTGGAAATGTTTTGTGCCCATCCGCAACCTTCCGCTTTTTGTTTGCTTTCCGACATGCTATTATGGATTAAAATTGAAAGTTAAAGAATTTGTAGGAAAACTAAATTTTGAATAAAAAACTCTAATATTACCTTTTTGACCTTAATATTGCAATTGACGCCTTTCAAGAAACACAAGAAATGATAAAATTGCTAGTAACAGCTTACCAGTTGAATGATTGTGTGACAGAAGCAAACACAAAATAAGCACAGACGCGACGCGTTCGTATTGTATGTTTGAACAGTTCGGCGACAAGTGAGCTACTCGTCACAAAAAATTGTTTCGGTTTAGTATGTACTACCAATTTATTATAATTAATTTTATAACAATATATTGATGCGAGAAAGCCGATAAAATAAATTCAATTTTAGAAATGCTTGGTGGGCCGTATAAACATGTTTAACGGGCCGCGTGTTGCTCATCCCTGATTTAGATAGACTTGGAAGAAGATGGATGGGGGATCAAATTGGCTGATCTTTGAATTCTCTCGGCAACCATTAAAAATGAATAGAACATAAACATACTAACTGTAGTTCATGAACCTTAGGCTCATCAGAGTATTAGAAGTAATATAAATATAATATAAATATCACCAAATTTGCCTAGCAACAGAAAGCATGTTATAAAATCAAGATTATATTTTTACGAATGGAAAAACATTTCATAATAATAAATGAAATTACTAACCCAATATATCAAGAATATTATCTAATTTGCGTATGAAAATTCCAAATTATTAAATTTTAAGAAGAATACTCTGCAAGTTTCACGTAATTTCACACAGCAATATACAACACGTATAATAGTGGAAATTATTGAAAAGGGCAAATAACCTGATATATTAAAATATTTCTCTTTTATAAAAATTAATTGAATTAACTTAATATATGATAAATTTATTAAGTTAAAATAATTCAATCAATTACATTGATTATTTTTTATAAGGTTTGGTAGTGTAAAATCGTCAAATGGGTGTTTGTTTTAAATTGTTCTTTTATACATACTTTATTTATATAATTATTAGTCTGAAATGTCTGTTATGAACGTTGAGTTTAAGGTGAAAGTCAACGAACTACTGTTAAAAAACGAGAAAGTTTTCATCAGTGGTTCGTTAGAAGAACTTGGAAATTGGTATCCCATGAAAGCAAAAGAATTGAAAAGGCAGGAGTGCTCTAAAGCTAATAAAACGTTTGTTTTGATTGTGAAATTATTATGAATCCAATTATATAAAAATTGCTTAGTGAAATTTGGAGTATTCATATGATGTTGCCTCTTTCGGACATCAATTATCGATACTTTATTGGGTCAACTGATGATAACTATGAAAGTAGCGATGAACGAACTGTGAATATTACCAACTTGGGAATCTAATGTTAAACCAAGAACCAAGTTTATATTAGGTAAGGGATTTTCAAGTTATTCAAAATATTTTCAGAAGTTATTTAATTAAAATAGAAATAATTAATTGAAACACGACATCTTAAAAAATTATTAATCATAATTAAAAATAGTATTAATTAAATTTTTTGGCTATTCTTATTTTCAATGAATTATCTTACTTATTTATACTTTTAGAGCATATTAACAATGGAAGACAGAAGAAAGAACCTATAATTGACAGATACGGATATATTGGTAAGATCTCTTTCAGTTAGACTTAATTTGTATGTGAAATAATCTTTCAATATAAAATGTTTAGTCCAAAATTATGTAATTACTTACTCAACCAAATATTTTCAAATTGGACATCTTTTTAATGTTATAGGTTAAACACAAGTAAAAGTTCTTTTTGTTACGCAATGTAAACATATTTTATATCACATGAAATTCAATCACGTAATTGGTCTACATCTTGTAATTTCTAAGCAATACTAAATTTGTGTCATTTAGGAATACTTTTTTTAAACTATATGACTTTATTTAGAAATTTCTATGCTTTTAATGTTTAGTTAGGCAGCAAATATATTCATTACACTTTTACTTGCCGTTACATGGGGGACAATCTAAAATCTTTACAAGTGGTAATTACGGTACAACAACAAACATCATGTTAACAAAGAATAGTCTCACTGGCAAATTGTCGTTAAAAGTACATTACCAATTTTTCCTTTAGCGTGTAATGAGGACGTTACAGGATTAACAGAGGATGATATATATATATATATATATATATATATATATATATATATATATATATATATATATATATATATATATATATATATATATATATATATATATATATATATATATATATATATATATATATATATATATATATATATATATATATATATATATTAGACTTTTGACCACTGAAAAGAACTCTTCAATCAGGTTAAGCTGAGTTGAGTAAAGGAGGGGGACTCAAATTTCAATATTATTTTTCGGTAAAGTGTGAAACCATTCTAGAATAATTGAATCGCACATTATCCATTCCTCTCTAAAATTATGTATTATTTTGTCCCGAATAATAACAATTTAGTGTTAAAAGGATCAATAATTGATTCATGTTCGACAACACCCCATTGGTTGATATTGCGCAAATCAAACTTAATATAAAGTTTTTGAATTGAAAGGGAATATCCGCATGTTTCACTGGTATGAAATTAATACCCATTTCATATAAAAACACCAACTTGTCGTCTATTATGTAGGAAATCTCTGCAATAAACCTCACTTTCATTTATAACTCTTGTACTGTTTCTTTTGACCGACACTATTTAATTTCTTTCTCGAAATTGCATATTTTTAATGATTATATATATATATATATATCGACATCGTAAATAGATAAATTTCCTTCAAGCAGCTCCTTTAAAGACTTAACATCTGTCTTTGTTTTTATAGTCTGTGCTTATGTAGTTTTATTTTACTTTTCAAAATTAATTGGATTTACAAAGTTAAATGTCATATTAGATTCGGGAATAAAATTATTTGTGATTTAGAGATATTTTTTGATAAATTTTCGTATATATGTTTAAAAAAGTTTACCGAGTTATTACCCAGGACAATTGTTATAAAATTATGAAACCAAACACGAAAAATGAGAAACATGTGGTTGATATGATATAGCAAATGAAATGTAAAAATAATCTGGATAATATCTGCATAATTGTGAATTGAATAATGTCTTAAAATATCAGGAACAATATCAAAAATAATACTTACAAACCGGACAGCCGTTTCTAATCTTACTGAATTCTACGATATTTAAATATTTTCTAACCGAATTTGATCCAAGCCTAAGATTGTTATGAATTGTTAATATTTGTGAATATCATATGACTATATTTGTACTTTTTAATGTCATTTTAACAGAGACAATTTATTGTGTCTGATTTGCACGAATTTCCATTTTGTTTTGTTTGCGTTGTTCACCAACATGCCACCTTTTTATTTTTTCAAGTGTATTTCTCAGACATTTCTCCACCTTGATTTCAGTGGAATGAATGATATGATTTGTGATATTTTAGATTGACATGTTCAATCATTTTTTATCATTGTACTTTGTTATTTGGTTGATCGATGTGTAAAATTCGACTAAATTAATTTCAGTTTAAATTTTATCACTGTTATTGATAAACATTATATTCAGATGATCATTGTAGGCTGCTGAAAGGCTGGTTGACTGACCAGACGGCAGTTCAAATTAGAATTTATGGTGACGCAATTAAATTCTATAAGACACGCCACAATTCCAAACGAGTATTCCTCAATTGTCATTACTATCAAATGGAGAAGGGCCATTGGAACAATGATGACGAGGATGATAGCATGAATGGAGTTCATCATCATATTGCCAAGGTAGATTGGATACATTTATTAACATTCATGTAAAATAAACGCACCCATAATCGGTTTCCCATAGAAATTTGAATATCCGTTAATATCCAGTGATTATATTCTACACCGATTTAAGACGCATCACAAGTCATTCGAAGTACAAAGTTAACCCTTCAGTGTCAAATTTGACAACATTTCATAATTATAAGTATTTAATGACGTTGCCATTTCACTCACTAAAATAATCATCAATTTCGTTACTATTAAATGTTCCAACGGTTACATTTTATTCCCAACTCAACGATAACAATGTTTGTTTCATCAATGGAAATAATTCTAGATTTAATGTGCCCATTTAAAACTGTAAACCCCAACAAACCATAGAGAATTAGATAAGCAAAATTTGATTATTTTCATTGATTTTTTATATTTTTTATGCAAACGGAAATTAAAAGTTGAAAATAAAAGGATAATTTGTGATTTGAATTTGTTTTAAATATGTCATTTACAATTGTTTTGATTCTCACAATACTCTTGGGATTTTTGTTCCGACTCTTGGAATACTTTCACTATAACATCAACATTTGTCGCCAATAAGGTTAATTCTTGGTTCTGAATTGTACAATTTCCGAGGATTTTTCATTGACCAGTTATTAATAATTATAATGATAATAACAAGTCTGTCAAATCTGTTTGATACATTTCTATGTTATATTTATTTGATTGTTTGCTACCATTAGACGTGCCTTAGAAACATGGCAATGTGGGAGTGAAAATTTATAATATTAATTTTGTTTTTTTTTGTTTAAGAGAATTCCAATTTCATCCTGGCAATTCTGGGAAATATCCGATGAAACCGGTTTAGTTTGTTTAGCAATTATCAATTTAAAAATTTTTTTAAATGTACAATTGTGCCGTTAATATTTACAATACAGTTCATATAATAATACTGTATTTGATTTGTTAGCTTTATCATTTTTAAAGTTCAGTAAATTAACCGAAGAGAATTTCACTCCCGCTTTGCCTCCATTTCAAGGCGTAGAATTCAGTGGTGAATATTTGATATTTTATCTCGATTCAATGGATCTGGAAGATACATGGATAGAAATCGAAATTAGACAATTGAAATGCGATTTATTGTCGAGTCAAACTGGCAGCTCTGGGATATTAAATGTAATATTATTTAATAATACAAATAAACACAACACTCGATAAAGAAAGGAAATTCACAGAATGAAATTGAACCATAAGAAATATAGTTGGCTGAAAATGTTGAATTAAATTTAATTAAACCCGTATCAATCAATTGAATTTCAAATCTGTGAATGATACGAATCTTTGATCGGGTTTTGTGTAATAGTGATAGGGATATGGTGGCTACTATAGTCAACTGAGGATAGAGTATTTAATTTACTTTCTAGGACCTTGATGATGAGGTATGTCCTCGACAGTCAATAATTTCCGAAAATGGAAATCTTGATCAATATATACTTGTCGGCACTGCCAGACTTGGATTGATGCCATCGGAAAAATCTATCAAATCGGTTTCAATATTCAACAGTCAAAATCGACCTATAGGCGAAATTATGAGTAAACATTATAAACTTCTCATTTTCATTCTTTGTGGGTTATCGAAGAGATTTTTAGCGATTTTCTTCTCTGGTACAAGGGATAAAGTGATAAATTATAATAAGGATTGTGCATATTCTAGACTATCATATTAACATAGGATTGGTGGATAGAGATGGTTTCCAATAAAAACTTCACACAAGTGCATCAAATTTTATTTAATTTTAATTCAAACATGTTTCCTGACCGATAACAACCTAAATTTCTATGACAACCCCATTTATGTCGAGATATTTATTCAATGAAGTTAATTTTGCATTTTAGTTGAGTTCATTGCCATTTATCCGCTAATGGGATTACGATATACGATGGAAGAAACATTTCAACTACATTGGAAACATAGGAAGACATTGAATGTTGGTCATAGAGGTACCGGTTCATCGTATGGCTGTGCTACAAGGTAATTAATTACAAGAAACTCTATTGTATTGATGATGTATTTTCTTGGTTTATTTACTGATTATTATTTCTCAATTTGAATGATAAAGAATTTATAATGAATACTGAAATCCTTTTAATAATATTTTCATAAAATTATTCGATTTTCTATTAGCTTCTGCTTTTATTATTCGGTTTTCATATTTCCAATTTATATTGAGAGTTCCTGCCCAATTGTGGTATTTGAATTATTAAATGTTGATTGGTTAAGGCCAAATAAAAATTTTTATCATTCTATTAAACAACTAATTTAATTTTTTTACAAAATATTAGTGCTTTTAAATATATTAAAAGAAAGCGCCACTGAAACATTCTTTTTAAGATATATTTCGACAGTTTTCCTGTCATCTTCAGGTCAGATATAATAACTAGAAATTTAATAAATTTGTTCAAAAATCTATAATTTCTATAGTTATTCTATTCTACCTAACTATGACAGGAAAACTGTCGAAATATATCGTAAAACAAATGTTTGAGTGGTGCTTTCTTTTAATTAAATCGTTGTTATGTATATTTAATTATTTATTTAAATATATTATTTATAGTATTATAAGAACTTTTTATTTAATTTCACCACTGATTTCTTTTCCACTGTATTTATTTCAAAACAAAAATGTTACTTAAAAATTAAACTAAACAATCTATTCGAGGAGAGAATTATCATGTATTATGTTATCATTATACAGAGGGCCCGAATAACACTTCTATTGGGCCCGATTAGAGCTTAATCCATCTATGCTTAATCTATAGTTACACTATCAACATTGTACTGCTAAATCCGGTTTCTAATTATTCACGATAATTGTATTCTCAACTCCTTTGTCCCGTATCTCATAGCTAAGATTAAAATAACATTACATTAACCAGTTATGCACAATTGATTATGCACTTGGTAAAACTAATAATCAATGTTGACGAAAAAATTATTTGTTATTACTGTTTCATCTTTGACACAACAGCGAATAATTTATATTGATATCGTATTTACTGAATTTCTAAAGTAATCATATTTCGTATTTTAGAGTGTCAGCTGTTCGAGAAAATACTTTATTTTCTTTGCGCACTGCCCTTGATCATGTAAGTGGTTGAGTATGAAATGTAACATTTTAATATACTAACCAATAGGGAGCGGATTATGTTGAATTTGATGTTCAGCTTAGTAAGGATATGATACCCGTGCTTTATCACGATTTCCAAGTCTGTACTGTTCTCAGAAAGGTTAGGATGATTTATTGATAATTAGAATAAAACATAAGTGACATTATTAAAGAAAAAAAAGAATGATTTACAATATTTGGAAATTCCTGTGAAAGAATTAACTCTTGCTGATATGCAGGCTTTAAAATTAGATCCAACGTGTATGATGATGGACGAGGCACGTAATGAGAGTGAGTTTTTTTTATCAGTATTTCATATATTCTACATAAACAATCTTTTCATCTATCATTTGGTACGCAATTTATAATGTTATTTGTTGATTAATTTTATTGGTCTCACTTTCATGTTACAATTTCTTTTGGGATACTTTACTTGATATTCTATTTTTTTATTCAAATTTCATTATATTATTATTATTTATATTTTTACTCTTAGCAATGAATATGGAGGACATTGACCCACACGAGTTACAGCCTTTTCCTACACTTCAAAGCTGCCTTGAAGAAATACCGGTTCATTTGGGTTTCAATATAGAATTGAAATATCCTCAAACCTATGAAGTGGGTCATTTGTGATTATTTCATTCATAAAACTATTATTATTATTATTATTATTATTATTATTATTATTGACCAATGATTATTACTATAATGATAATAATAAGTTATAAAATGATTGTCATAGAATGGTAAATCAGAACAATCGAACTATTTCGACAGAAATATATATGTCGATACTATTCTCAAAGTTATTTCCAAATATTCTCGAACAAGACGAATTATATTTTCATGTTTTGATGCAGACGTTTGCTTGATGTTAGTATTGTAGGTTTGTTGTAATGTTAGTATCATTTTGCACACTAGGGCCACTTTGAAGCAGAACAAATATCCGGTTTTCTTCCTCACCCAGGGTGATACTGATGTCTACGAACGATACAAGGACAATCGCGCAAAGTCACTGGAGAAAGCCATGTATTTTGCTAAGTCAGTCAACATCTTGGTATCTATTACGATCAAAATTGACTGAGAAATTATTTTTTTTCCAGGGTCTATCCGTGTTTTCTTCCGTTGTTATCGATAATAAAAATATCATCAAAAGAATACTCGATAAAAAATTAATTCTCTTCATTTGGGGAGATGATATAAATTCTAGAGAAGCAATGGATCATTGGCGAAAAATTGGAGTCCATGGAATTATTTTCGATAGGTATGGTATATTTGAGAACTTTTATACTAAAAGCAAAATTTGATTTACATTTCTTTTCCGATTTTGAAATATGGATCTTTTAGATAAAAATGAAGTGCTTAATATTTTAAAATTTAAAATTATTTACTTATTTACTCTAATTGAAACTAATATTTTAAATTAATTTTATTGGATGATAATTATTTAATAAAACAAATGTTGTTATTGTTATGCGAGCTTTTAAAATGAGGTTTTGGAAGCTAATTTTTATAAAACATTTGTTTTTGATACGCTCATTAACTAAGGTGGTCAGATTTATTCTTACCCGAAGGCAGTAAAAAAGATAAAAAGTGCGAGTAATTATGCGCTCTATAAACATTTTACAGTAAGGAAAAAATATTTTCATTTTTTATAATATTTTTCATTTGAATGAATGTATCATTTTCTCTTAAAACATTATAAAAGCCTTCATATGTATACTGGAGATTCACCTTCACTACTAACCTTCAGTGAAGCTTCTATGTTTAATCTCAATTTTTCACTACAGAAATAATTTATTACTGAAAATACCCTTTCAACTGTCCCGATTAGTTGGCACATTGCAAATTCAACAAGTAATTTCAAATTATTATAGGAATATGGCTCATCTTTTATATTTCAATGAAAGTAAATTTTTATTTTATTTGTATTTCATTCATATAATGTCTCAGTGGAGCAACTCAGTTTTGATCACTTAACTTCATCGAACCATTCATTGCCATCAATGACAATTTCGTAATGTTCTATCACATAATGGCTTGCTTTCAATATATCTTCCCAATCTCATTTATATTTTCTGTATTTTGTCATTCTCTTTGTAAACCAGAATAATCAAAGTTATAATAATTGATTTCACCTATCCATCAATTTACATGGTACTTTATTTACACGTTTTCGCTTTTACACATTTTCAAAAATTTTAATTTTTTTAAAATTTTTGGGACATTTGGTTTTATAAATTGGCTGCGTTTAATATTTCTTCACTTCTAGCAACATTTATATCTATTTCTATTTACATAGATATTAAAAAAATGTGCATAGTCCAGGTTATTGTTGAAACAATTTAATTGCTATTTAATTGACTGCAGTCAAATACTGCAGTAGATTTATTTTGAACTGAACTTATTATTTTGAATTTGAATACACAATTTTTGAGAATTATCATAAAGGTCTTATTAAGAAATAAAATTATTTTTATTACATACGTGATTTTAAAGGTCTTATAATGTCGAAAGAAATTCCGAAACAAACAATTAAAAGAAAAGTTATATCGTTGGAAACAAAAATAAAAATATTAGACTAGAAATTGAATATTCACAAATTATTGAATTAGCAAATGCAGGAGGAGGATTCCAAGATTTAACAATTGGTGATATTACTGTATTTGTGCGATTTACAAGTTTATTACTATGTTGGAATCAATCCCTTACAAATGTACTATGTCTTTGTCTTCATTTACACGGTTACGATTTACACGAATTCACAACAACTAATCTGCCATGTAAATCGGGGGATAGGTGTATATAAATAGACCTCTTTCATTATCCATTTATTTTGGATTAATTTTCAATATCCTAGAATTTAGTGACTATAACCTTCCAACATTTTTTATCACTCCTCGTGACATTTTTAAAATACGTTGTCAAGATTATCAAAAAATTTTTACATCAACATTTGTGCTATCATATTTTCCAACTTTATTATTATCTTGTCAACTTTTATTCCACATTATGTCATCATAGATTTTCTTTGTTACTATGTATATTAATTATTATTACCACTGTTGGAACATTCAATGACATTTTGCTTATTTTACAAAATCCTGTTATAGATTCCACCTACTGTACAATATTTTCATTAAATTAAAAGTTCATTTAATTTGTATTGTTTTTAAAACTTTTGTTTTGATCATTTCAATCAATAAATTTAGTATATTTTCACTAGAAAATCTAAACTTAGTATATTTTCACTAAATGCGTCATTGGACTTGGAGACAAATACGCTGCTATGTATATATCTAATGGAATATCAGTTATTTCTATTTCAATGCAGCTATTAATATATCTAGCTAGCACCGGCGATTACACTGTGTAATTGTGTTACGCCCCCTCCTTATATGACTGCATATCAGTATTGCCAGTATTGAGTTGTTACTAATGTCATCATTGCATGTAATTATTGGCAACATTCCAATATTATTGATGTTTGAACTTTATTATTAATTTGATTGATCGCTCCTTTATTAGAATTCATGAATTCCACCAATCCGGATCGATGAACATATTCCATCTGCCTAACGGTGAAACTACATTGAGTCAAATGAGCAGTTCTCGGGATTCTTTACAAGCATAATAATATTAATAATAATAGTTATAATAATAATTACAATAAATATTTATTATTATGTTAATTGTGTAGATTTGTTTATATATTTTATTTATAATTACTATTTTATCTTGAGATTAATTTGTATACAAATAGTGACATGAAAATTTATTTTAATTTTTATTTAATTGTGAAAGTGGGCAAGAGGTCTCTTGAAACCTTCTCCCTAATCGGCGAAATGTTTATTACTGATATTTGATGTGATAATCATAACAGTATTGATAATCAAATGGCAATTTGCCGATCTGTTGTAACTTTTTGTATGGATTTTGTTAATTTCTTCACGAATATTGAATATTATTATTATCATTATTATTTTGATTACCTTTAATTTTCATATATATTTTCAGTTGTCGTTAAATATTGTTGTATGTACCCGGATAAAGTTGGTACTGTTTATGTATTTGCACTTACAATTTTTATTTTCCCGTCCGTTTTTGGTTTAGTTTTTGTTTCCCATGATTATTTAATCATAACATGAAGGATATTCTGATTAAGGATTAAATACTGACGGAAAGGCACCTAATTATAAATTATGTTAAAATGGATAAGCAATATCTATAATTTGTGATAAAGAGCCGTTAATAAATGACGCTACTGGAGGAGGGGTAAATCTTTGTGACAAAAGCGAATGCGGGATCCCATTGGGGGATGTTAGACAATGTGACGTCACGTCAAATATCAACATTTTATTTAATATTACAATTAACAGTAGTATTATTGAATATTTCGTTCTGACTTTTTTATTATTTGCTGGTAGGTTATATGTAAACAATATTATTTCTCTTGCCGTTTCCAGAGTAACCCAGAACACGAGTTTGGCCGTTTCTCACAAAAAAACGCGGTAATACGACTGGGAATTTATTATATGATTATGATTATCTGAAAACAATATAAGGCTATTAAATATTGTGTCGCAATGATTACTCCCGTTCCCGTGATAATGATGACAGGAATAACTAATATCGTGTGATTATTTCGAAATTTTTCAGAACTCGAACCGTTTTACTCTTATTTAATAATAGTTTTCATCTACCATTTGTTTATTTGTTCAACTATTCAGGGTAAGTAATTAAATCAGGGGCTATTTTGTTTAACTACATTAATCCGTTAAATTGGGATCCTAAATATTAAGATAGAAATATTTCTGATTCTTTTGTGTTAATTCTCTAGATCTTTTTGAGGTAGAATTCATTCTTTCAATGTCCTCACCTTGGTATCCGTTTCTGTGTAGGATTTTATTGAAATTTGATTGCTGTTTAAAGTTCTCGTTTTCTTCAGTGAATCGATTGGGTATTCTTCGTTTCTCGTTTTTTATGACATGTACTTTCTGTAAGTATGGAAGCGCTGATCATTGGTGCATAAATATTTATTTGTGAGCTGAGTTTCTGTAGAACCCGTATGTTAGGGGTATTTGTTTCTATTTTAATTCTTAAATCCAATAAATCGAGGGATCCATCTTCCTGATATTCTAGAACCCTTTAACTTGTTTATAGATATTTTCCTCAAAGGTAAAATAAGTGTTCTAGAGAATTGCAGTAAGAAGTTTAGTGATATTCTCGGTATTCATTTCCTTTATTAACAAGTTACTTTCTCCTAATTTCTTTTCTAAACATTGAATGGCATTTTGGTTCGATAGATGTGTATATAAATACAACATCAAGACTGAATGGGTATTTGAATTCTCTATGAGAAGTTATGTTATTACTTAATCTCGTCTTGAGGCAGTCGCTGCTTTGAAGATGGTTGGGTATCGTGTCCAATAATGGTTTCAATATCTTTGCAAGGAGCCAACTTGTTTTAGTTGTTGGTCCATTTTTGTTGGACACTTTAAGGTCTGATTTTGATAGCAGGACCCTTTTCATGGGTTTTTATTAAGTGGTAGAAGTTGGGAAGATCAGAAATCTTTGTGACGAAGCTCTTGGTTATTCTGTTTTTGAGCCCCATTTCCAAAGCAATGGCTTTTCATACTTTGTTGATCTTCATTTCGATGGTGTTTGGTGACATGTTGTTTTCTTTATGTTTCGATGTTGTCGAGGTGTTCGTAAGCAGCTTCACATTAACGATTTTTCTCTATAATGCAAAATTCTCCCCACTTTTCACTTTGTAATTAAACCTATAATTTCTTTTTAAGGGATTTTAATATTGCTTGTTCATCTTTCGTTAAGTTTGAGAGATATGGTTTCCTTTTTCCTTCTCAACTATCTCCATGATTTTGTGGCAAACCTTTGAAAGTGTTGATTCTTATTCTGCATCAGGGGTTGGATGATAGAGTTTATCTGTGTTTATACATACTGGGAGCTTTTCTTCGTTACCTTCATGAGATATTGTATTGTTCTTGTAATGTATAGTTATTTTCTATTTTATTTTTTAAACAAGGTTACGTGACGCCATACCATTTAGTTTGGCGTATGTCGCGTTCGAAAATTAAATAAAGAAACTATATAGCGATAATTTACTATGGTAAATTATCGCTATACAAATATTGACAAATTAAAAAAAATCAATAAACTATTTTCCATTTATCAAGAAACGAATTGTCATTAATAAAGAAACAATTTGCCATTAATAAAGAAACGAATTGCCATTGATAGAGAAACAACTTATCATTAGTAAAGAAATAATTCGCTATTAGTAAAGAAACAAAAAGAAAATTATCTAAAGAACATTATCTAAAATTCTCTAACTGGGCGATTAAAGGTTTCTTTTATATTATTATATAAATAAAAGTTTGTAATTCATAATTGTTACAGTTTATTTTACCTATATTGTTATAACCCTACATACATTCACCCCAGCTGTCCCAAGACAGTGAACTTACCGGTGACTCGGCTGGGTATTACAATATTTCTTACTGCACTCACACTAACAAACATAAATACAAACATAATATATATAATATAGTACGTATAATATAATACAAATATAATACACACGAACATACTATAGAACCTATAGCCCTTAATAGTTCCATTTGATTTGGTACGCAATGCGACAAAAAGCAGTTTTGAAATTGAGGATGGCTGCTCTGTTTTTTATTCTCTGTTTATACTGAACTTTGGTCCTGGTGAAAGTAATCCTTTTTCACGTTCGGATAGACAATTTGTGAGGTCGGTTACCAATTCATTTTTTCTCTATTCACTGTAGTGCTTTCGTTTCCGTCCAGTGTTTCATTGTTCGTACCAAGGCCTGCTTTGAGCTCCTTTTTTTCTCAAAAGGTGTTTGATTCTTTTATCTATTCGCAAGGAATAATGTGCTTCTGCTGTCATGAAAGCTTGTCTTTATAATTCGTAGATCAATTCTTTTGCGTGGTTATTCAAATACGTTTTCAAAATATTTTCTTGATTCTTTTGTTTTCGATGAATTTCTCCGTACATACTTCTAATTAAAACTACTCTCGCAAAATTGTTCGTTAACTTTTCTTCGACCTACTGTCAATTCTGTTTTCTTTGCAATCGCTTTTATACCCATCTCGTGATTTGATTTCGCTGTGTTAAATTAGTTCGTATCCAATTTCCGCCGGGCTTCCTCTTGTCGCTTTAAGGAATTTTCCCGTACCCTTGACCCCAATTTTATTTTGAGTCGGCTAATTTAATTGTCTATACTAATTTGATTGACAATTCAGGTTCTCTCACATTGCTCGGGGTTTTCCATTGTCTTGGATTTCCAATTAGCTCAGGTTCTCCATTAGTAAATTAATTTTTAATTAATTTTTGTTTTTTTTATTTATTGCTTCTACGCAGTGGTGATATTCGAATTTTTTAACAACCGGTACGCATGGAAAAAAATCTATTGTAGGTTATATTTACTTCATAATAGTTATTTATTTACATATTTACATAAGAAATACATATATTATATATAATAGTATAAAAAATAGTATATAAAATTAATTAAATAATTTCCAAATTAAATTTTGGTTTTGGGACGGCAAATAAGGTGCGGCTGCTTTGACACGTTTGTCACTTGCCATATGATGCCCTTCTCGCAACCATAATTTAACATATGGTGTTGCATCAAAATCCTCAATCGATTTTCCCATTAAATTTATTGTCATTAAATGACTTGTTGTTTCAATTAACAACGAATTTCTCTTATCATAAATGATATTGTTCATTGTGCTGAGTCCTCTTTCAGCTTCTGCAGAATTAACAGCAATTACATTTAAAATTCTTTTTGCTCTCAAAATAGTATTAATATTTTTAGATTCTCTATCTCGCACATCAACAAAATCTCGAAAATCATTTACTGGAATGATGTATTTGATTATTTTATTTAACTGCTCTAACCTATTTTCACCTTCAATCCATGGTGCTTCAAAATATCACCCGGCCATGTTTCTGGATTTAATAAATTAAAGCAATTTAAGAGATTATTATAGTTTTCATTTTTATCGTCTAATAACAAACGCGTTTTCATATGTTTTTCTAAACAATCAAAAAATTTATCTCTCAAAACAACAATTGATGTTTTTTTTCTATTAATTTCAAATGGAATATTGTATTTTTTCGTTTTAATAATATCATCTGCTTCTTTTTCATATGTTCCTTATTTAATTTTAAATGTTGGAATAGATTTAACGTTCGCCTTATCAATCTATCAGCTCTAATTAATGAAATATCTCTTTCTTGTAAAGCTGTAGACAGTACAGAAATTTCTTCTAATATGTCGTTTATTAAACCTAAATCTTTTAAAAAGTTTTCATTTTTGAAATATGACATTATTCCAATTTCTTTATTTTGACTAAGTGAATATATAAGGCCTGATATGATTTCCAAACTGCTTTGGCGGTCCTAGCGCTACAGGCTGCCCATCGAGGACCAAATATTCTACCTATTTTGTGTACTTCAGTGCCAAGTTCTTAGAAACATTATTTAATTCTCGTTGATGTTTATTTGAAGTATGATAATACGAATAAAGTTTATCGAGAAAATATCTAAAGTTATTTACTTCATTTACTTCTTTGATAACATCATCTAGAGTTAACTGAATACGATGAGCTAAACAGTGACAGATGCTAATGCCTGGAAATGTTCTAAAATTCTTGCAGAAACTCCAGCCTTTTTTCCTAACATTACATTAGCACCGTCTGAGCAAATCCAATAAGATTTTCATGTAAATATTTTTCATTAAAACCATGTTTTTCAAGAACTGATATTAAGGTTTAAAATTATTTCTGATGTTGTTCCTTCTAATTCGACAAGATCAATAAAACTGTTACACTATCATCGGAATTTTGAATTTCAGATTTCAAATAAACTACTAAAACGCTTTTGTGTGAAACAGTTGAGGCTTCATCAATAATAATTGAAATTTTACAACCTGTAATTATCAGTTTTCCAAAAATAATTCTTCTTATTTCTGTAGATATAAGCTTTGCGACAAGTGGAACTATAAATCTGGAATGTAATGAAAATCCAAAATCTACATTATTTTTTTCTGTAAATCAATTAATTTTTTAAAATCACTGAATGGATAATTGTTTTAATTATGAAATAGATAGTATTAAAATGTTACCGTGCTGTTTAAATACTTTTCATTAGCCACATCGAAAGATTTGGAAATTATATTTGTTTCACCAATTTTTATTATTTCCCCAGCTTTTTTATGTGAAGCTGATTCATTGTGTTCCTTCAATTTTTTTCTCATTGATGATTGTAAATTTTCTTTGTTCGAGCCATGAGCTTTGACAGAACATGATTTCCACTCCACAGAAATGTGTAAATGTTTAGCAGTTTCTAAATTTAACGATTCTACTTTCGAACACCACTGACATCCCACATTTTCATCGCTAACAACAATAAGCCACTCGTATTTAGTTTTAAAATAATTTAGTTGTTTATCATTCCAAAAATGTAATAACGCAGCATCACGAGACGTTCCAGCTTTTTCCGATTGGTTTTGAACTTCAGAAGTATCATTTTTTTCTTTTACCTGTTTTGTTTGATTAGAATTAGTAATATTCTCAGCTTGCTGTTCAGGGTTTTGGTTATTTTTATAGATTTGCTAAAAAGTCATCCAAATTACCTTGCCTTTTCATTCTTAGGTTGAAACAAAGAAAATATTTAATAATTAATTAATAATTAATTAGAAATTTAAATCAATTTAAAATCTTCATACTTGCACGTTAAACTGCATTTAATAGAGATTAAAGTAAGGGATAACCATTCACCATAAAAATATTTATACTAATAAACTTTTTATTTAGAGTAAATATATCAAAATAAAAATGTATTCAAAAGGGAAATTCCCTTTTTATTAAAAGAAAAATATTTTTTTTTACAGAATTTTCCGTTAACCCTTTCAAGCTTAGTGGTTACGCGGTGAAACCACCTATTAAAATGCAACTTTACACATGCTCAGTAGGAATTTTTCAATTCCATAAATTTTGTTCTATAATTCAATGCCATCTCTTGGATTGTAGTGGAAATTAAAAGTACTAAAATTCAAATTAGACAGTTTTAAGTAGATTTTTTTTTACTAAAACCGAAAAAATTTTAAATCCCAAATTTTATTTTATTGTAAGATTTTTTGTATTTGATCGATAATGGCAGGTAAATATTTATATTTTTTTAGTAATTTAGAATGTTTTTATCAATACTTTTACTTTACATACTTTTACTTAAAAAATACTTTTTTTTTAATATACAACAACCGGTACGGAAAATTTTAAAAATGTTAACAACCGGTACGAGCGTACCGCCCCGTACCGGCTGAATATCACCACTGCTTCTACGGATCCCCCACTGATTTTATTTTATTATAGTTGAACTGGTCTCACTATTCGGGATCCGCTCATACCAGTTTCCCCTGGAAAATATTCATTTTTAATTTTTTCATTTTAATTTTAATTTTTTATTATTGTGAATTTGGTGTTTTTATTGATATTTCACCTCATATTTTTTGTACCTCTCCTGTTGAACCCCAACAATCCATAAAAAGGTGTCAGCGATCTACTCGACAGGAGGCCCCCCCCCATGCCGAATCAAATTCAAGTGGGTGTCTTGAACTACATTTTACCCGCAGAATGAGAAGATAGAGCATTTCTACTGATCGTTGGTAAATGGGAAGTCCCACTCTACCATAACTATTAAAATAAGTCAATGAACATAAAAATTTAAACTAAAAACGACAATAAAAAGAACAAAAAATTCTAAAGAAATGTAAAAAATTACTTAAAAATTTACTTACAACTACAAAACCAAAGGCAAAAAATGACAATAAAATAAATAAATATCTTACAGCAAAAGAAGCAGAATGACCATACTAAGTACTAGAGAGAAACCAAACCAAGGAAACAACGACAGTGGAAACGAATACGAAAGTAACGATAACAAACGCGAATAACGAGACAATGATAACCATTTAAATGATATTTATAACGAGCACAGTCATGAGTGTAGTAATACCATTAATAGTAGCCTAACTAGGGAGAATAACTTGAAAATATATAAAAGAATTAATAGAATTAGAATAATTGAAGAATTGTGATAGTAAGAACAATTACAAAGATCACAGACACGATGAAAATGTCATAGTTATAATCGAAACAATTGGAATTGTGCCAAAAGTTGCCACGATCCTCCATAAGCAAGAATGACTAGCGAAAACTCAACATGTTTCTGTACTCGGAAACACGTACATGTAAGCCCTTCTATCCGCAGTCGAGTCAAGTCGTGTCAATTGGATAGTAGTTATATGCAGTGAACCTCACCTGCCGGTTTACATCCAGTCCTTCTATACAATACCAACATGGACTGATAACCTCCTTTAACACCGACTCTTATACGATAAAACCTTCAAGCGCTCAATACAATGGTTAATAGGGTGGGTCGAAAATTTTTTTTTTCTCCAAACATGCCTAAAAAGTTGTGCTTATGCTAGAAAATGAAATATCCCTGCAAAAGACTGCTGTTTAAAAGGGTTTACAGGTCCCAACTTTTGTTTGTATATATTAGTACTATCCCAGTAAAAATGCTCGCACACGTGCCTTTGTAAATTCATCCTGCAAGCAGTCACACGCTTGCAGAAAGACCATTTTTGACATGCTCTATTCACAAGTCCAAGCTAACGCGTGCATGTATAGAGAGGTTAATTCACGGAAGCACCTTCACACAAGCACTCACAAAGACAATTTCTTCTGAACAATACTAACACACACACTACAGTCAACACATAATCCACATGGATACTACTAGTCAGTCTAAACTCAGATAATTTAATTTGTTTCGATTGGATGTCAAGTGTTTGCTGGACCTAATTAAAAAAGTTAACTTGATGATTCACTTTTATTTTGCCAGAGCTGAGTACAGAAGAGCAGTTATGAAGGGACAGAGAAATAAGCAATTTCGCAAAAACAGAAGTAAATCACGTCATTGTCTGTTTGGTCAAACTTGTGAACTACCCAGAAACCAATTACCTACTTGTGAAGATGTGTTTCGTGATTACTGTTACAATGAGAAATGTACGCAATTTCATACTGGCTTTAACGAACAAGCAACTCTTCTCGCAAATAAGGTGAAGGAAATTTATATGAAGGCAAGTATCCCAACTGTTGAGTTCAGTAGTATTGTGGTTCGTGTCAAGCGACTAATATCAAAAGTGCGTGAATTAGAGAAGTATCCAGAATGCAAGAGGTCATCTGCCAAATTTCAAGATAAGTTAAGCTCGTTTTCCAAATTGTTTGACATATGTTGCTGCAAATGTTTTAATGATGGTGCTCGTGGAAGAAGTCAGTGTACATGCCGATTGGCCTTGAAAATTCCTACCTTAGAGTGGGAGTTCTGGATTGACCAACAAACTACCAGAAACATGAAAATTGGAAATACGGACAGACAGGAAACCTCAAAATTGAAGAGAAAACAAACGAAAAGCAGCCCTACAGGAAAAGGAAAACAAATGAAAAATGAAATAATGGACACTGAAGTTAACGATCTACATCCGACCTCAAGAAGTGACACGGAGAGTGAAGCCGCTAGTGATGAAAGTAAAGATAAGTTAGACAATTCAACAGAAAGCTCAGAGTCAAGCGTAGAAGAATGTGATGAATTTCAAAATAGAAGACATTATCCTGAATTAAGTAAAGCTGTTGACAGATGTGGTGTGAGCAACAGAGACACGTGTTTGCTAGTAAACGCTTTTCTGAAAGATATGGAACTGTTATCCTCTCAAACAATCATCGATCCCGCAAAATTACGGCGTCAGAGAAAGTACTGGAGGGAGAGAGAAATTGAACAGCATTCAGCAGAAGCGAAAAACTTGATTTGCCTCGGTTTCGACGGGAAACAAGATTCCACCTTACTTCATAGAAGGATCCTAAAAGAGGAGCATTATGTGATTGTCGCCTTTCCAGGGGATACATATATCGATCATGTTGTACCTCAAAGTAGTAAAGCTGTGGATATTGGCAAAGAAATCATGTCAATCATCGTTAGCACGCAGTCCTCACTGACCCTTCAAGCAATTGTGTGTGATGGAACCAATACAAACACCGGAAAAAATAATGGAATAATCAGAAGACTCGAAAAAAGCCTAGGGCGACCTCTACAATGGCTGATATGCTTGTTGCATGCAAATGAATTGCCATTCAGGAAGTATTTTTCAGTCGTCGATGGTGGAGAAACAAAAGGTCTAAAAACGTCATGTGGTGAAATAGGAAGCGTTCTTGATTTTGATCCAAAAGACAAGCCCGTAGTAGCCTTTATGTTCCTTCCTGGAAAGGTCGTAGATATTAGTGAAAATGTCAAGAAAGAATTGAACACTGATCAATTGTATTTCCTCAGAGTATGCTTGGCAGTCCAGAAAGGGTACCACAACAACAAGGATGTCCCTTTTCTACAAATGGCACAACCAGGAAATTTGAATCACAGTCGCTGGCTAACGAAAGCTAATAGAATTCTGCGACTATATATGTCCGAAACTGCTCCATCTGAACCTCTCATGCGAATAGTGAAATTTATTGTCAATTTCTATGGACCGTCATGGTTTTATATAAAGACTCACTCGTCATGCCAAGATGGTGCAAGAAATATTTTTTATATGCTCCAACTTCTGCAGGATTTGGATCCATCAGACCAAGAAATCATCTTTCCTGTCATTCAGAACAACAATTACTTCTCACATCTAGAAAATATACTCCTAGCTGCTGTTGGTGATGATGATGAAGAAATCAGAAAGTTTGCAACAGAAAAAATCATAACTGCAAGACAAAATTTTCTCCCTTCCGAAGTGATTCGCACTATGGACAAGAATACTGTCTTTCTTCAGTCGTCTGCTACATCATATGTTGACATGATTGACTGGACAAAATGTAATTTGACGCCTCCCCCTCTTTTATCTCATATATTGGATCATGAATTGAAGATGAATAAGAAAATTACATTAGAACAATTTCCCTGTCATTCTCAAGCCGTTGAAAGAGCCATCAAAGATGTTTCTTCTGCCAGTTGCAAAGTGTTTGGTCACAAGTCCAGACATGGTATGGTACTACTGTGTAAAAAATCAAGGAAGGAATTGCCCAAGGTGCAAAGCAAAGCTGATTTCATGTGACTTCTTTTTATGCCCTCGCTAATACATTTCTAAACTTTTGGCTGGATGTTTTTAATAAAAAATAATTTCGAAAGTTGATTTTTGTCTTTGAAAAGGATAATTCAAATTTGGCCCTTCCTAATCACTGACGTTGTCAGGATATATTTCAATGCGGGATGAGGACACAGAATATACTATCTCAGCCCAAGAGAGTAAATAATATACTTATAAGCTCTTAAGAAAGCTACATCTAAATATGGACAAAGGCGCAAAACACATTCCGACACTAGCCAAATTACATTGTTTTCACACTTATGTTGAACTGCATTTTCGGAGAAAAGTTGGGAGCAGTAAATGTCCATAAATCTAAGTAAAATGGTTTGATTCGATTTTTCTATACCAAAATACAACTTTTTAACCATGTTTCCTTTCTTGAACTCAAAATTTATTAACATTCGACCCACCCTAATGGTTAATGTCTAGAAGTCAACATTTTTGTAAAATTTAAAAGAATAATATGCCATTTTCTTAATCTGAAAAATTTTTCTTATGAAGACAGAAGCAATATTCAATATTTCAAATCGAACAATGCAAATTGACTTTACAAAATTAATTGAGACTAAAATTTTCTCTAAATGAAACCTGGCACAATAGTGACCCCAAGACTAAGATTTTGTCTATAGAAAATATCATTTGATCATTAAAATCATGTCAAAAAAATCGTTAAAATATATCGTAAAGTGAATGTTTGAGTGGCACTTTTCTTTAATTAAATGATCGCCATGTTTATTTAAATTTTTAAAAATTATATTGTTTTATTAATTGTCACTTTGTTGCAGAATTGCGGCGTTCATTTAAATTAATAATTTTATTAAATATTAAAAATAAAAATTTCCAAAGATATTATTTAAGATTTCAAACTTTCTAATGACCCAAAAGTTAGAACATAAAAAACGTTCTATATTAGAAAGTTTAAACGGACATCTTCAAATGTCAGCTATCAGGTTAAAGAATATTAAAAGTGAAACAAATATATTACCAGAACAAAAGATCCCCATAGCGAAAATCCAAATTAAGCCATCAAATAAAGTCATTTTATAATATATTTAGACATTTTTTTTATTGATTAACAATTCTAGATAGCAACTACTCAGATAAATCTTAAGAAAACTCACAATGTTATTCCTTTAGCAAAAATTTCAGTTAAAAATCCAAATCATAAACCAAATAAATCAAAATTCAAAGCATTAAAACCTTATGATCCTTTGTATACATGGAATCGAGGAGGTCGGTTAAAGGAATTAAGAATTCGCTGTCAAGCGAGAAAATTCTTTTACATTTGGCGTAATAAGTCGATTGGCCAGGTTACTGAATTGCTTGCAACACAGCATTATCTGAGGCGCTTGAAGCGGACGGTTAATTTTATTTCATTGTTTAATACTGTTGAATTTTATTATTGTTTCAATACTTATAATAATTGGGACAAATAACGAAATATTCTGATAAAATGAGCCGTTTATTACTAAATTACTAAACAAAGATGGAAGAGGTTGTTATTGGTGAGAATAGCTATTTACCAGATTGACATTTAATACCTAATAAGCTGGTTTTTATTATAATTAGAATCAAGTGTGAATGGGCGGAGGGGGGGGGGTAGGTGAAATATTTTGCAAATTATAAACCTATATCAAATAAATTCTTGCTAATAATTGCACCACGCTAAAATTTGCTTCATATGTTATTTCACTGCACTTAATGGATCAATTGAGATACACAAGGGGAGGACTAATCAGTGGCGTAGCGAGGTGGGGGCGAAGGGGACAGTTGCCCCGGGCGCCACAATTTTTGGGGCGCCGGATTGAACGCAATATATATAAAATAGAACCCTTTTTTATAAATTTGAAAAACGAACGCCTTTTGTCGTATGACTAATTTCGCCGAAAAATTCGTGATTAAATAATTGGGTTTATAAATAATTAAATAAAAAATTTTTTTTTGTAGATGCTGATTTCGTCTTAAAAACGATTTTCGCTTAAAAAATTTTACTGGATGTTTCTTGATCAAATTAATTTTTAAACAATGATTTTACGGACAAATTGCCTTTTTCTGCGAAATAAAAGGCTATGAGAATAAAGTGTTTTATTCTTCAAATTTATACAAAAAATGTTATAATTTTCAAATTTATGCAAAAAGTGTTCAAATTTTCACATTTATAAAAAAAGTTTATATTTTTCAAATTATTGCAAAATATGTTCTATTTTTAAAATAAACGATGAAAAAGGGATTTTATTTTTCTGTTTTCCAGTTTTTTTCTAGTTTTGTTATATTTTTATATTTTATATTTTNTTATTTATTGCAACGGATTTAAATAAATCTAGTGTACGGAAAAATTTGTAGTAGAATATATATTAGAATATAATAGTGAGGAGCAGAGCCGTAGCTAGGGGGTGGCGAATGGGGGACCGCCCCTGGCGCCGAGTTCGAAGGGCGTCAAAACTGTGAAATGATCATTTACATTTTTTTGCTTTACTTTCTTTTTTCATAATAAATTTTTATATTCTGCCTTCCATGTTTACTGTTTTCAAAAGTTAAACTAAAACAAAACTGTTTTGCTGGTCTATCTAAAGGTGTTTGCAAACGGGCGACTAAATCCGAAGGTGGCTGATCATGAAAACAGTTTTGAGCATTGAAAATGCTACTTAGCCTGGCAAGATCTTGAAAATAGTTTGAAAGAAGGAAGGACAATTGATGATAATGGTTATAGATATCGTCGATATATTATAATAGTAACCTTAATAGGAACTTAATGATCAAAACTCTGAACTTAGGTTTAATAAATACGGAGTAAATAAATTTTCAATATTAATGTATATACACATGTATAATAAATATTTATAATTAATTGGTTTTCGTTATAATATAAGTTTGGTTAAGCATTGTATAGCTTTGCATCTTAATTTGACTCTTCAAGACCAATTCCATTCCTGTAAGTACATAATTAATGGGAGTGGTGGATTCTTTTCTAGCTATGGCTCTGGTGAGGAGGTGTAATAATTAAATTACAATTATTCCTTTTAATATACCTTTTAACTATGAACATGTTATAAATTTTACAATTTAAAATTTAAATGTCGATTTTTTAAATCTATTTCTAAATAAAATTGTATTTTTTATGCCTCGTTTTACGCGAGTTTTTGGAACCTATCCCCTTACTTTATATGAACTAGAAGTCTCGATTTACGCGGTTTCAATTTGCACGTTAGTTTCTTGGAACGTATCTACCGCGTAAATCGAGGGATTGGTTTATACTTCTTTTATGTATTAATTCAGTCGATTAAATGCTCTTGAAATCCATAGGAAATGTAAAGATATTTTTCAAAATATATGGATTTTCTTTAACTAACTCACCGACACCCAAACATTCTTCCATTGAAATAATTTAATAGCTAAATCCATGTAATAAGAACCCTCTAAAAGATCAAAATTCACTAAAATCAATATATTCTACAAATCAATAAAATATTTCACTTAATTTACCACCAAATACCTAACTAAAGATTGTATTTGCTCATTGATTGATCAAAATTTTTCACCGATTCCCTCAATGATTTTCAAGCTATTATAGCAATCATATCCTGATATATCTTTCAAACTAAATCACAAATTTCAGTATATTCTACATTAATTGCCAAGTAAATTTCAAATATATCACCATCATCATGTCTTTGATAAAATTAACTGGTTTCCTAGCTTAAGATTTTCAATATTTAAAAGTTCATTAATGAGTAAACTAACTAAGGAGAAATAGAAAGGTACATGGAAATATTCTCAGAAAATATAGTTATTGAATAAATCATTTAGTCAATCAAAATTAAATACAATTACAAACTCATTGTTATCATCAAAATTAAATAATTTATTCTATCATTTGATTATTGTAAAAACTCTAATTATCAACCTAACTGTCATTAAAAATAATTTCCATTCAAAATAAAATTAAGTCAATTAAAAGTCAAATTTATAAAAATATGGTACTAAATTTTTCTTAAAATCACCATTAAAACCTTAAATTTTTAAATATTATTTCAATCAACATAAAACTCACAAAAATTGACAGAAATTCACTCGAATATTTCCTAAATTCAGAGCATCAACACTAAAAAAAATTTACCAATGAATTTAATTCCCCTAGACGCCCAAATTTACCTAAAAACTACTCAAATAAAATATTAAAATCATTAAAATTAAGGATAACACCCAAATTAATCTAGTAGAAAGAAATAAAGATAAACGCAATTGTAAATGAGAACAGATCAAAAGTTAAGAATGTAATCATCCTGATTATAAGTAGCGACAGTGACAGGAAATTAATTATTTCAATTGAAAGATATCCTTTCAACTGTTAAACATATATTCCGTTCATATTGTGTTTATGCCGGTTTCATTTAGACATGGCTTATTTGGTATCAACAATATTGGCGATTGCGGATTGAGCCGCGTCTATTCGGTCGAGCTATTTTATTTCATAAATCGGTATCCATACGTCTCGTATTTACGGCATGGGTCAAATGGACAAGAATCCGTTTAGAAAGAAGTAGAAATACAGCAGTTGCAAGAAAATTTCATCACGACAACACTGCACGATTGGCTATTAACAATTGGGTAGCTTGGGTATTTGTGAAGAAATGCAAATTCAAGTTGCAGATTCTCGCAGAAAAACAAACTGCGAAAACCCATTTAAAATCTGCATTCAATACTTGGAAAATTGTGTTTCAATTGAAAACGGAAATGAATGCTAAAATGGTAACAATAAGACATGTTTTTGAGTTTAGGTCAACCATTTAGGCTATTTCGGTTTCCCATTACAACCGAGGATTATTAAAAAAAGTTATTCACCAATGGGTCGACGTTAGGCCAACTATCAGGCAGTCGAAATTAAACCGAATGAAATCCAATTATCACTTTGACTTCTTTATTGTAAAACTAGCATTCCAGCAATGGCTGGAATATCACCGCAAAAGGAAGATAAAACAAAAAGAAAAAGGTAAAGATAAGGAGATTTGTGAAAGTCTAATGTAATGGAATACATAGAACGATGGAATAGTCATTACAATTGGAACTTGGCGCACCAATATTTGATGAAATGGAAGCAACATCACGCACATCGATTGGTCGAGTCTGCTATGGTTGACAGATGCCAGGAAATGTGCAGGAGATTCCAACTGAGGAAATATTTTATACAATGGCAGAAATGTATATATAATAAATATTTCCATAGGATTTTCAGATTGATTTGCTTGTCATTTCAGATTATGGAGAGGAAAAGGTTATACAGGTTCAAGGGAAATTGGCTGATCAGATGAATGAAATTTTGATCAAAGTGCGATAAATCATTATCATGATTATTATAATTATCAATACGGATCTGTTTCAGAAACGAGCGTGGTGTCAATTCAAATCATTCGTTTTGCAAGCTAAAAAAAAGAATTCCATGAAAGAAAGAGCCCAATCATTTCTGAATAAATTAGTAATTTCAGTTGAAAATAATATTTTACTTTCTTCAAGATTCTAAGAAGAAACATAGATAAATGGATATCACGATTGGAGGAAAAGGAAAATGTAAATATGAAAACAGAAATGGGCGCAGCAAGATCTCATTATCGGTATTATTATTATTATTATTATTATTATTATTATTATTATTATTATTATTATTATTATTATTATTATTATTATTATTATTATTATTATTATTATTATTATTATTTATTATTATTATTATTATTATTATTATTATTATTATTATTATTATTATTATTATTATTATTATTATTATTATTATTATTATTATTATTATTATTTATTATTATTATTATTATTATTATTATTATTATTATTATTATTATTATTATTATTATTATTATTATTATTATTATTATTATTATTATTATTATTATTATTATTATTATTTATTATTATTATTATTATTATTATTATTATTATTATTTATTATTATTATTATTATTATTATTATTATTATTATTATTATTATTATTATTATTATTATTAATTATTATTATTATTATTATTATTATTATTATTATTATTATTATTATTATTATTATACGAGTGTCTTAAAATAGTAAAATCACTAATTATTGAAATTCTCTCATGCAGATTTCCGATGAGAGATCCTGAGTAAGATAAAATAATGAAATTGTTAATGTTTTCGTTATTTTTATTATTATTATATTTATTATTATTGAGAAGTTTTTGTTCGAAAATGTTGCCAAATAGTTAGCTAATTGAATTTTGATTTAGACGGGTTATGCACATGAAATATTTTAGAAAATGGTCACTATTCACGTCGAGCGCGACAGTTCGCAACCAGAACTTTTCAAGTGCCATTAAAATGTCTGAGAACCGCCTGTTAAGGAATGCCATCAATTCTTGGCATAATTTCGTGTTAATTTCCAAAACTAAATCACGGT
>CAUHTR010007631.1:14791-53209 GCA_959609185.1 Schmidtea polychroa | reverse complement strand
ACATAGATGGTCATCCGATATCTCGTGATCATATAATTTTGGGCTCAGCTTCCACCACTTCTGAAACCCGGTGACAAATTTGGATGCTTTGTCTGTTATATTAACAGCAAAGAGTCTGCAGCAAAAGCAGTATAATTTCTCACTGACGAGCGAGTAAACCATCCATGACCGCAGTATTTTCTCACCATTTGGCAAGGTCTTGTAAAACCATTTTTTGACAGCTGTCGCACATCTCCTTTGGTTTTTACACCTTGCCTTGGCACAGCACTGAAAGGCCTATCCTTGTTCTGAAAAGAACAACTTCCTCTTGTGACAATTTCAACTCGAAAACGATCTGGAACTGGTACATTCCAGAAAGAAGCATCAGATATAAGATTCCAATTTTTCTCATTAACTTGACTCAGCACATTTAAAATATCACGGCTAGAAACATTTCCAGCATTCATTTCTGTTTCAAATTCACCCACTGTTATTTCATTTATGTCTGAATCGATCACCTCCATTTTCGGCTCTAGTTGGTCTTTTGAATAATGCATGTTGCTTGCGTATGAGGAATCACTATCAATTGTAGATTGTGGAACAACGTCTTTCAATGAACCTCGGTCATCACTTGGTCTCTTGACATATTGAAGCTTGAATTCCTGTTGTGATTTTAGTGATTCACATCTTTTCTTCTTTTCTTTTCGCTGCTTAATTCCACTAGGCCTCTTTGATTTGTGCACTCCATGTGGCATGATATAATATTTTTAAATGATAAATATATAATAAATTAGGGGCTTAAAATACACAACAAAACAAATATATATATATATATAAACAAATGTATATAAACAAACATATAAAATCTATATAAATATTTATAATCAACATTATTTATTCATTAGGTAATAGATGTAGTTATTTATCTTTCTATTTCCATCTTTCTAATTAAAAAATAAAAATATATATTGCTGCTGACAATAAATCTACTAATCATTCCAAATCTATTTGGTAAATTATGATATGCATGTTGTTGAAATTCTTTTCGTACCAATTTATCGCTTTTGACATTTATGAATTACCTGTTTTTTGTCTCCTTCAAAAATTTTAACTATAAATTTTTCATCTTACTTTTTTGTATTTTTTAGCCTCATTAACTATGCACTCAGTGTCATCTTTTATAATTGGTAAAGGTAATTTTATTCTCTTTTCCGGTACCCTTTTCAACAGTAGACACATGTAGAATACCATTAACATCAATATCAAAAGTAAATTCGATTTGCGGAACACCATATGGAGCTGCTGGAATTCCGGATAATTCAAATTTACAAAGCAATTATTGTATTTTGTCATTGCACGTTCTTCATAAATCTGAATTGATACTTCCAGCTGCTCATCAGAATAAGCTGTAAATATTTGTATTTGTTTTGTTTGAATAATTGTATTTCATTTCATCAAAGCCGTTATCAATCCACACACAGTTTCTATATGCATGCATTTTTGTGGATCCATACAACGTTCCCTCTAATTTTTTAGATATCTGAGCAAAAAATGTGCGGCGTGAGCAGTAAATTTACAGAACAAGATTTAGTGAGCGGAAAATTTGCATGAAAATTAATTAAAACAAAAATTAAAAAATTAAATATTTAATTTATTATATGTGTAATTCATTTTTTCGTATATAATTCATATTTATAGCTAAAGCTACATATTGACTTAGTAATTAATGCATATTAATACTTCATTTATTTATGCAATTTACATTTCATAATGTACATACTTATCTTAAAAATTTTTCTAAAAATTAAAAAAAAAACAAGTGCGCGAATGATTTTTAGCAGCTGCGCGGCCGCGCAGCTTAGAGGGAACATTGGACCCATACTGTTCGAATCTCACAGAAGCCTCTGAAAAGCGGTAGGAGAGCGTCGGCAGCGGCCTGTCTAATCCGCTTCCTCTTGGTCCGTTCTGCTTGGGATTTTAAATTCCAATAATTTTGATTGGTCTGTTTAATTATTTGTTTTAATTTATCAATTTATTTTTTAAAATAAATTCTTTTCTTTTCGATCCTGATTGTTTGAATGATTGCTTTCTTTCACCATCTTTATCTAATGGATATGGAGGTGTTTTCTGCATTTGTGGGTATTTTTCGTAGTTTTACTGCTCCTTAGCTTATGTTTCATGTACAACTTCTTGTGAATTTTGATTTTATTAATCTTGTTTTATTTATTTCCTCTTGTTATATTTTTATTTTTGTTTTTATTAGAAGCTGCTAACACATTCTAAATTATTTTTTAAATCCGGTTCATAAGTTAACGTCATAATTCCAAGTATTTATTTAATGAAATATTGTATAATTTTCAAACAAATTTTCAGCGTTGAATAAAAAATTTTCAAAACCATTTATTAAAATTTCGATATTTAAAATATATTTATTTAAAAATGATTTACTAATAAAATGCTTGTTTAATTTTTCAATTTAAAATTTTAAAAATTTCACTTTAAAAATTATTTGAAAAGTTATTTTAATAGTCACCACCTCACAGTTTTAGTTGATGTTTTAAAATGATTTTGATTATACTTTTAGCATTTTCTTTGCTGTATGGGTTGTCTCAGTTGACTCTTTACCTAATTTTTAAAGAAATTGACACGAAAACATATTTTCAGAGATTATTTTTCTTTCTAGCCCAACACATTGATTTTCTTGTCGTGCTAAAAATTTAACTAGTTAGGTGAATTTAAAAGGGCCATTTCTTTTTTGGTATTCAATATCATTTAATTCACACAAATGGAAATTTTTCCATTTACCTCCTTTATAATCATAATTCTAAAGTTTCCACGCTAGTCGCTTTTATGAATTATACTGTCTTCTATTAATTCGGTTACATCTTTTTCTAACCATATTGAAAAACTTCTTCTTTATTTGGCTAGATTTGGTAAATTAATTTTATATTAGTTAAACTTTCTTGTTTGTTTCTAAAATTTCCATTAATAATTTTTTCTTCATAATTCAATCTTTCATTTATTTTTTTCTCAAAAACTTTAATAAAGTTGTTTACCTTATTGCATTTTAATCTTGATTTACGGGCGATATATTTCTTATTGAAATTTTTTGAATTATTCTTTCTCTAGTCTCTTATTTCTCCAAAAACTATTCTTGCAAGTAATTATCTTATTTCTCTTTCCTGTGTACTGATCCTTACAAGAATATATCCATCAAAACATGTAGTCAGTCCATCTACAATAAGAATTAAGGGCAATGTAGCCAGAAGTATATGATCTTCATCGGGAAACTATAAGAACCCTATGAGAACCGATTAGTTGAATATTGGTTTTTGCAATAGCTAGTTATAATAAAGGGACCTAGCTTGAAACTTAACATTTATTGAAATATCAACACGGATACATCACCACTGTCGCTAAAAATGATAACTTGTATGAACTTGTTGGTGAGCTAGAGAAGGATGAAAAATAGGAGTAACCAATGGGAATATACATTTCGACTGTAAAGCAAATCTGAACTGTTGGTGTTTTTAATCTGCTGGTGGGTTATATTGTCTCAAAGGGACTCAAAGTGTTAAGGGTACCATTTGTGATTGAAATATTTACCGTTAGAATTTGAAACTTTTCGTATTTTCATCAATACTTTCAATTTATAATATTTTCGCTTTCCTTGAAACTCTCAGATGAGAGTCAATTTCGAAAATTTGTTTTAAAATAGATGAATCAAAGTTTAATTTAATTTAACATAATCTTCTTAAATTGACTTAGCCTATCATAATTCAAATTAACGGTAAACAATTTTAATGAATTTATATTTTAAACTTAAATTTTAAATATTTTTTAATTTTCTTATTTTTGTAATAAATTTCCCATAAATGATTTCCCATAAGCTATTTATATAATATTTTTAAAAAGTTTTAAAGAAAATAGTTATTGTTTGAATTAATTATATTCCATATTGATAATAAATTCAAAACGGAAGCGTTGCAACAAAGTCACCATTCTGATATTATAATTATGTAAGTTTTATATTAATTTTTATATTAAATTTTCTGAATGATTATATACTTGCACTCTTCATAAGTGATGTTGAAAAATCTATCACCACACACCGATCTGAATGCTTATAATAAATCAATAATTAATTATATGAGTTTCAGTTTTAATTTATAATTATAGGAATTCCTGATGGAGATTCACATAATCAAGCAAAAAGTGTAAGTATATAATAATTTTAATTAAAAGTTATTTGATGATGACATCCTTGCACCACTCATAAAGGTTGTGTTGAGAAATTTATCACCACACACCGATCTGAATGCTTATAATAAATCAATAATTAATTATATTATTCAAGCATAATTATATTTCTTTAGGAAGTTTATCAACCATAAGAAAAACCCGGATGTATAAAACTTGTAAGTTATAAAATGTTATAAAAAGTTTTTCAAATATACTGATGACATTACATTAATCATTGTTTTTCATGAAATATCAATCACCACACACCGATCTGATGATTTTTATATTTTTTGTATTTTTAATATATTGTTCGTATTTTAATCAGTTTTTTTAAGATTGTGACAAAGGATGTTAATTAATTCAAATTGATTATGTTTGAAATCATGAAAATATAATCAGAGTAATTGCTTTTTGTTGATTGAACGTATTTAGGGTGTTTGTTTTGAATACAATTTTTAATTGTGCTACTTTTGAATTTACTTAAAAGATCGTGTTTAGTTATAAATATGGTAAAATTTTGTATAGCAATTATTACTTACTAAACGTATTATAGCTTTTATAACAATTTTATAGTCAGCCATTATAAAAATGGGCTTTTCTAATGATTAACTTTACTATTGAACCATTTAAGGTCTTGGATTTCCTGTGATTAATGATATCAATATCTCCATGGTCAAATTCTTGGGGTTTATTTATAATTTAATAATTATTTTAATCTTATAATGTTATTTTACTGATTTTCTGAGTGATTTTCCCACTGCATATTTCTACAGGATCATGATTTACAATTAGATAATTGCTTTGTCAATTTTGTGCCCAGACAGAAATTTTTAAATTTACGTTCCTATATAAATACGTATAGTAGACGTAATTCGAACCAAGTAGAAATATTACATGTATTTTCAGTTTTTTTACAGCGAATGGCTTAGGTCAGCACACCAGTTCGGCAAATTATATTCTTTAACAATAATGTTTCATAGTTTTAAGTGAATCGGATTTTTTGTATCAAGGTGCCCCACTAGATTTAGCACCTTTGTGTTCTCTTATAAAAAGAGAAGAAAATAAGTATTTTTAAAAATCAATTACACAATTCAAGTGAACACAATATAAATGGGTTAGATTGAACTGACCAACCCCGCTATTTGGTGTTGGACTAGAAAAACACGAAAAAAATTTCGTTAATAAATCATATTTTCCCAGTGCCGTTTTTACTTTAATCCTGCATAGGGCTAAAGGCCTAATTTCCTTTTATACTCATGCTAATCATTAATTTAACGAAATCTATTTACATTCTGACAACTTTCAACTTCCTTTTCGGAAATTATAATTAACCAATTCAGACCCCGTGTGCAGAATTATGCACATAACATTTTAAACCTTATTTTTAATATTTTACTTCATCGCCATCTCTCCACTCACCGACCAAACTATTTTGATTGTTTTAAAATCATACCACTAGTGCAATCTATGAGCAATTTTTGGCAACAATACAATTAGTGATCAGTTTCACTCCATTAACAATAATTCAGGTCTGAAGGGGTTAATGAATTTCCACAGAGTCTCATCATTCCTTGGGCTTATTGTCACGAAATCTTCAAATAGTTTTTAAAACTTTCATCATTTCGAATGCTTTTGAAAAATTGCACATGAATTGATATTCAAATTAACTTTCTGCATCATTTTACTAATAATATCTACTTTTTACAAGATTTCGTGCTACATTATTTTTGAAGAAATAAATGTATAATTTTCATTGCCAAACATTCATCTTCATGTCGAATTGTTGGCACTGAACATTCCTTAGCTAGTTCTACAAGGCTGTCACAAATTTCACCCAATTCATATCGCCTGAATTCTTGCTTCCCATCTTGTTTCACTAACTTACTTCAATGTTAAAGATCTTACTTTGTTTTTTAAAATTTGTCATCTAAAAGATGAACCACAAAAACAATTATAAATTGCTGATACATTATTAAAAAAATCAACCATTTAAAATAAAATTTTAGCCGCATCATTAATGACCAAATATACATAAAATGGTATAAACAAAGCTCGTGCAGTCCAATATCTTTACCGGACATATTGGATCCATTATAGTATCCCTGACCCATCATATAGATAATATTCAATTCAAGATAGTTTAATTTTTGAATTAAAAAATCGTAAAAAAATTCTCCAGTACTTTTATCAGCTTCGGAAAACCCAATTAAATTTTCTACTTCAGCTTCATCATTTTGAATATGTACGTAACTGAAAATCATTGTAATTTGCTCAACTTATCCAGCATCCGACTTACAGTCCAAAATAACTGAAAAATATTTTGCCTCTTACTGATGTTAAAATATATTTTTTAATTTGGGTAGCAAGGATAGTGACTATTTCTTTTTGGAAGCGATTCCCCAGGTAACGTGGCATGTGATTCTTTAAAGCGACTGATTCTTGCACGCGATTTATATGGTCTACTATTATATCATCAAATTTTCCTATCATTTCAATTGATTTTAGCAAATGTCCATTATTTTTTTCATACAATCTGTTGCAGCAACCTCTAAAAGCTAAGCTCTGTCCTGCCAGAAATTGTATCACAAGTATCAAATCTACAATATGTTGGGCTGAACGGAAAGGTAACTGTAAACTTAACTGGAGGAGGGAAGAGCAGTAAAGAGAAACTAAATGAAATAATTAAACTTAGCAGTAAATAAGTTAAGGGAAAACGCCGAAAAAACAAAAGAATTAATAACAAAGTTGAGCGAATAATAAAATAAAAACAAAACCGTAAACAAAAAATAAAAAATTGAAAATCACGAGAAACAGAACCAAGTATAAAAAAATAAGACAATAACCACGGGCGAGCGATACAAAATTAATAAAATTAAGAAGTAAGAAAATAAAACCCAAATAAGAAAATAAGAAAAAATAAATAAAGACACGAGATATTAATTAAAATTAAAAGAAAATTAAAAATAGGCCGCTACACACCCAAAGACCAACAAAAATATACGAAATTACGCAAAAATATAGAAAAACAAATAAAACAATAAAGTAACGAAATAAAACAAAATAATACCTAAGAAAAACAATTAAAAAATAAAGAATAAGGAAAAATAACCAAAAAACAACACGACTTAATTCTGATTGGACAAGAATTATTATATAAAGCGGCCGCTAAGTTAGTTAAATAACTTCTAAATTCATCATCCAGGGCGACCTAGTAATTCAAACCAAACCCTAGAATAGACTACGACAGCAAATACGATACAGCAAGAATCTACAAGAAACTCCATTTTTGCAACTATTGATAATTTTGACTTCACTCAGATCATCGATCTATTCAGTATCATTGTAATAGCGGTAATTATCAGGGGACTATTAAACGTTATTAAGATCCTACTTATTGAATTATTTGTTGGAGATCACTTATTTGGTACCGAATCCATTCAGTTCAGCAGTTATTAACCCGATAAAGTAACAAGTAATTAGTTAATGATATATTTAATGATATATTTAAATGATTTGATTTTTATGTTTGATGGATTTTATAATGATATTTAATTGTAAATTCACTTTAGTCTAAATATTATATTTAAATGAATTCACGACTTTTTCCCTTCATGGAACTGGTGACGGTGTCGTCTGGAAACCCTGAGTATGATGGACTATGCAGAATATTAGAATCCCTAATTCATAATGTCAAGTTCCAAGTATTTATGACTCCAGATTGATGCGGTATGAGAAAATGGTACGGATTTCAAACCAAGAATATTTGTGAGAAAACGATTGGAAAGTTACATTTAGAAGTGATTAGTAAAGAAAACATCATCTATGTCGTATAATACTCAGCTTTCAGAGGGCATGGTCGCCAGGTAAATTTATTTCATTGATTTCATTAAAATGTATTGCTAGAAATGAGACGATTTATAAGATTTTTATATTTCATATTATTTTACAATTATCATTTATTAAATAAATCGGGTAGATCTGTCTATCATGACGGTCTGAAACGGTCGGTAGCAATACCGGTGGTGTTCAGGTGGGTCATGGTAGGTAGAGAAACCTCTGGTATGCAGTTGGAGTGAGTGAAATGAATCAACGATAGTTGAGTGTTCTTCTCGAGTGGCAATGATATAGTTTCGCGAAATTTAACATCCAAAAGGAATATCCGGATATTGCAGAAATTCCAAATTTTCCGATAACCAAAATCCATAGGAAAGTGAAGAAAATTTCATTTGAGGGACTATCGTCGAAACGGCAATTTAAATTAGTTCATTCAACCTTCGTTGAGAATTTTTCGTTATCATTTCTTTGATTCCAAAATCATCTTCACTTGGTAAACCAGAATGAATCCACAACCATAGTTTTCCATCGAAATTTCAGCATTAAGATAGCGTATAATCCCTGTAGAAATCTGTAATTCAATTTCACCAGTATACATAGGTGTATCACGAATATCGACGAATTTTTCACATTACGATTTACCACTAGAAAGGCATTCGTTCGTTGACTGTAAATTCGATTTTTTACATGAAAAAGGAGAATACCCGCATGATTCTGAGAGATTTTTCGTGAATGACCATGGGAGGCGGTATAAACAAGTGTGGGGGCAACGGTTAGCTGATTCTAGCCAAATAGACGGGTTTTGTTTATAGGATCTACGTAATTAGATATAAATATTGATGATGATTTAAGTTAACATAAATTCACCCGGAATATCGAAAATAATTAGATCAATAGACGATGAATATAAAGTAATTATTTACAAAGATCGATCGATATACATCTAGAAATGAACGTCCGATATGACGAGAATAATGATAGACAAAGTAAACAATAAGACTTCCTCGATTAAATAATATTAAATTAAGATATGATGATTAATTTTCTGTCTATAAAACTCTATTTGTAATTACTATCATCTGATGTTTTCCAGTTTTCCGTATAAGACAACTAGGGCACTTTTCATAGCATTAATTCAAATTTTGTTTTTCCGAGTATATCGCATTCAGACAATGATAAAATGATAATATTAAGTTAATTCAAAGATTAATTTTGATCAAATCTCGCCCTAACCAATTCACAATTCTAGCGATGAAATTCAATAAGCGTTGAGCGTAACAACATAGTATCGGGTAGGAGAAAAAGGTAAGGATGATGAACATTCACCGAATATTTGTGACAAATTTTTCTACGATACCACGACAAATTATCTTAAAAAATCTTCACTTTTTAGAATGTGTGAACCAAGTCTACCGCCAAAAGACCTTCAACCGTGTTTCTCCTGTGCGGATAAAAACTCGATTATACGAAAGTTGAATGAATACATTGGGGCATTGAAGAAGCGAATTGAAACTTATGAGTGTACGTGGTTCTCCGCACCACAAATGAAAGAGGAGAAAACTAAGGTATTATGGCTGGAGCACTGTAGAGACAGTCTCCTAGAAGAGAGCCGGTGTCAACGCTTAACGATCAAGGCCCAGTCAGAAACTTTGCGTAAGGTATATTCCGAGGCTGAAATCCAACGGAGGGTTCGGGAGTACCCGATAAAAGACGGAACAAATGTGTTCCCTTTACATCATCAAGAAGATGAGCTCCAGTTGCCTAAGACCAGTTGCATAGGACATGGTTGCCATTTTCCACCTATACAGTTCTATCCGGGTCATCAAAACCCAACAGTGTACCTACGGAAACCATAGACACTACTACTTCGTCGACATCTATTCCTAAGGATAAGCACCTCGCCTCATCCGCTAAGAAGCGAAAACGCCCATCTCGGGCCGAAAAGAATCAAAAGCGACGGGACACTATCGCCGCCTTTGAAGCGTCCCTTCTAAAGCGCAAGTTCCGAAGATTGACATGCCTATCCCGAAAGAGATCTTTAGGATAGTCTCCACGTAAATGTCCCACATACGAGAAGACGCCAGGCTACAGGTGGACATAAATGCCCTGTTGGCTGAGGGCGAAATGCTTTAGCGTGCCACGATATACGAGTCGGATGGAACCTATTTAAACTCGAACGATTTGCATTCGCGAATGAAGTGTATAAATGTATTCTGTCTTTGACATTTGGTGTATAACTCATTTGTGATTTTCATATATTTTTATATTGCACAATAAAATTTATTGATGTTGAAATTTATTGTCATGCTTAGTTGTTTTAATTTCATGTTTGGAATTCACGAGGTTATATAATTGAGAGGATCAGTCATGGAAAGACTTCCCTTGAACCAGGGCGCCGGTTTGCTTAAATTGAATGAGGTAAGACCTTCTAGGGCACTCTAGAACCCGAACTGTAAACTTTACCAGGAGTAGTTCTACCATAGGAGCTCACCTGCTGGTAAATTCCGACCTATGTGTGCAGCACCAACGTGTTACATCACCACGGACACACGTAAGGGAGATGATTCGTAAATCGTGAAGGTTACTTAGGTAATTTCATCTGAGCATACAAATAGTTTCCTTTCCCTAAGTAACCAACAAATAATTGGATACCATCGTTTTTTCTCGGCGTCATAATGTTGGGTTAGAACTTATTTTGAGCACAAGTGGTTGAATCGTGACTGAAAGGCGTTAGCACACAGCACAAAAACATAACATAAAATTGAGTCAAACTAAAGCATATTGGAACATCAACTAAACGATTAAACAGAATTCACTTAACTCCAAAATAACAAACCAAAAAGTAAAATAAAATGAAACAAAAGTAAGAAGTATTACACGAACTCCACCCAAAACACAACATAGATACATAACAAAAGTAGGTAAATTTGAATTATTTGAGATGAGGAGAGATAGGAATGGAAATTAGAAAGATTTCCACAACATAACATTAGAAAATGAAGTAGGAATAAAATGTTTACAATAAAAATGAATAGAAAACTAAAGTATTCTATAAACATGGTGAAATAAAAGATCCTGCAGCCATAGGGTAGACTCATTCCTGCCAAGAGGATGGTGATTAGGAAAATATTTTGGGACCAGAGTCTACCCGCGGAAGAGAGTGACGTGAAGTACAAGACTGAAGATTAGAAGATGGACTATCAGAAGATTGAAAAGGACTTGGATTGGAAGGATAGCGCTGATCTCTTGGAAGCAGCACTATTAAAGTAATAATCTGACTACTTTAATAGTGTGTAATATCCCTGTAATGTATTGTAATTCTTTATTTTTTTGGTTTTGTTAATCATATGGTATGAATGTAAATAACAATTCTTCACGTTGTACGTGGAGAAGGTTTTTATTTTATGTTTAAAAAAAAAACAAACTATATAGTGATAATTTACCATAGTAAATTATCACTATAGAAAATGAAAATTACAAATAAAAATCGATAGTTGAAGATTAAAATTTTATGATTATGATTTTCAAGTATATGCCTAATTAACTATATCCTCGACGAATTTGACGAACCGCTGGAAATCTTTTCTATTGAAATATTTGAAAGAAACTCCATAAACCGTTCGAACAAAAAGCTAATTGAAAATCTTCCCCAATCTCGGACATTACAATCAACCTAATCTCAGAATTAATTTCAGAAACAAAGCGTTAATTTCTGAAGTATTATTATATTTTGTTTTATTTAATAAAGTTTTATAAAAGTCATATCATTGTTGAATATTAATTTTATTTTTTTAACATACAATTGTCGCGTTACAAAACACAGCCTGCACCCCGATTGTCCCGCCACATTTTTTTTATTGGTGACTCTTTCGGGCACTTCAATTTCCCTATTACATTACATAACAATTACATGACACTGTTGGCCGAACACAGTAGGCCATATCCTTCTGATAAACTATTTTATTTTTTTCAACACAACAACAAAACAAATAAATGGCTTCAAACCAGCAAAACCCGACAAACAATACACAGATACCCAACAACTATGAAAATGCCCACTCACCGGAAAACATGAACCACCAATACAACCCAAGCACCAACAACGCAAACACACACACAACACATGAAAGCAGTAGTTATTATTACAACCCCGAAAATTCATCCGCGGTAAACTCAATACTAAACCCCAAGGCAAACATTCCAAATTTCTTCACAGACGAAAATGGGACACCACAAAAATGGCTAGAATTTGCCAAATTAACATTAAGACTATCAGGCATTAAATCATCAAGAACAGTTTGTTCTCACATAATCGCTGCCCTTCCCAGCAACATCCTGAATGAGATAGCCGATAGAGTAGAAGAAATATCAAAGGACGACAACCCTTTCGAAAACTTATACAACACTTTAATAAATCGGAACAAAGTAAACAGACGAGAACTACTCGAATCCTGTTTGAAAGATATCCAATTGGGTAATGACAAACCGTCTGAATTTCTGCGAAATCTAAAGGCAAAACTCGAATACTTGCAACCAAAAATAACAAGCACCGGGTCAAAAGAGTTCATCAAAGACCTTTTCATGCGCGCAATGCCACCTGAAATACGACGGATTCTAGCTGTCAGCAACTGTACAGACCTCGATACTCTGGCAAACATAGCAGACAAAATCAACGACGAAATATACCCGACAATATGTAGAACTTACCAAAACAAAAATTTTTTTAAGAGCAACGAAAACAAACCTGTACACAATAGCTCAGAAACTACAGAAACGAACAAACTCCTCTCAACTCTTGTAACAAAATTCGACGAAATAATTATTGAAAACAAAAATCTAAGAAAAGACATAACCGAATTACAAAGAAGAGAATCCAGGAGAACTCAATATTACGAAAACAGACAAAATTATCCCAGACAAAATACACGATCTGGCAGCCGCAACAGCTTCGACAGAAACAAAACAGGGAACAACCCCAATAAATGCACAAACCAAAACTATTGTTACTACCACAATAAATTTGGGAATAAAGCATACAAATGCAACAAACCCTGCACCTTCGACAAAGAAGAGTCGGGAAACATATAAAGTCACCAATGATAGCACCGACATTTGGTGACAGCCAAACTTTCACGGTGCATAGCAATGGCCTTAATTTTCTTGTTGATTCAGGTTCAATAATTTCATTATTACCAAATTACCTATACAAAAACACAAAAACCGAAACCGCAAATTTGTGCGCAGCAAACGGCAGCCCAATTAAAACGTTCGGAAAGCAAAACATTAACATCACCATCAACAACACACAATACAATTGGCAATTCACTATCGCTGAAGTCAAACAAGCTATTTTAGGAGCAGACTTCCTTTCATACTTCAATCTACTAGTCGACTGTAAGAATGGAAAAGTCATACCAAACAATTCAATTAACATACACCACAAAAATAAACAATCTAAAAAACAAATCAATTGCGACATCGGAGTAATAACAGCCCAAAACGGTGAAGAAAAAACAAATAAAACAGAAACAAACTGGCACATACCTAACGAAATCGCAAAACTGATACAAAATGTAGCAAATATAACTAATAAATTAGAGACAAACAATAACACAAAATGCATAACCGAACACATAATAATTAGCAACGGAAACCCAGTCCATGCAAAAGTCAGACAGTTAGACAAAAATAAACTCGAAATAACTAAGAAAATATTCGACGAACTACTAGAAAACCAAATCGTCAAACACTCAAACTCAAACTGGTCATCAGCCCTCATGCTTAAAGAAAAGGCAAACGGCGAATGGCGAGCCTGTGGAGACTACAGAGCATTAAACAATATCACAACAGCCGACAAATACCCAATTCCAATAATAAACGATATCATCAACAGATTTAACAAACCCAAAATTTTCAGCAAAATAGACTTAGAAAAAGCCTATCATCAAATTCCTGTCAGAACTGAAGACATAAAGAAAACAGTAATCATCACACCCATAGGACTTTTCGAGTATAACAAAATGCCTTTTGGATTAAAAAATGCTGCAGCCACTTTCCAACGCTTCATGGACCAAATATTAAGAAATCAACAGAACACAGTCGCATACCTTGACGACATCCTGATAGCATCAGCAAACAAAACAGAACATATACAAAATATTAAAAATGTGTTCGAAATATTAAGCAAACATGAGCTAAAAATTAACATAAAAAAATGCGAATTTTTGAAAACAGAAATAAAATTTCTGGGTCACATGTTAAACGAAAATGGAACAAGGCCTTTAGACGACAAAATCAAAGCAATCAAAAATTACCCTCTACCCAAAACTACAAAAGAGCTAAGACGTTTCCTTGGAATGATCAATTTCTATCACAAATACATACCAATATGTAGTGAAATGCTAGCCCCTCTCAACGAACTGAACAAAACAAAGAGAAACATCAAAATAAATTGGAACGAAAAACTAATAACAGCGTTCGAACAAGCAAAAGAAAATCTGAAAAATGCAAGCATACTAAACTATCCCAACCAAGAATTACCATACATAGTCAACACAGATTGTTCGGGAGTAGCAATGGGCGGAACGATATTCCAAGAAGAAAATAACGAAAAAAGACCAATAGCTTTCTTCTCAAAGAAACTCAAAACTCACCAAATGAGATACTCCACTTTTGACAGGGAGTTATTAGCGTTACATGATACAATCAGACATTTCCAATACCTATTGGAAGGAAAAGATTTCGAAGTGTATACCGACCATAAACCCTTAATAAACGCAATGAACATGAAAAATCCTTCACCGAGACAAATAAGACAATTAAACTATATTTCACAATTTAATTGCAAAATAAAATACATAGCAGGTTCAGCTAACATAAGTGCAGACGCATTATCAAGAATAGAAACTGACATAAATGCACTTAACATAACACCCATCATAGAGTTAGAAAAGTTAAAAACTAAACAAAAAGAAACAACAATCGAAACTCCAAGGATGAATTCACTCCATCTGGAAGAAATAGACGGCATATGGTACGACACTTCAAACGACAATAACAAAAGGATTGTAGTACCAACAGAACTGCGCGATCAATACCTCCAAAAATATCACAACATTTACCATCCGGGAAACAAAGCCACATACGAACTTCTGCATACCAAAGTTGTTTGGCCTTATATGAGAAGGGACGTAAAAACGTTCGTAAAAAATTGCCCACAGTGTCAAAAGAATAAAATAACAACAAAACAACTCAAAACAACAATTGTACAATTCCCAAGTTCTGAACCGTTCGAAACGATACATATCGACATAGTCGGCCCTCTACCTCCAAATAACAAACACAAGTACTTATTAACTATAATAGACCGAAAAACAAATTGGTTCGAAGCCATTCCCATAAAGGAAATATCAGCAGCAAAAATATGCAGTAAATTAGAATTAAACTGGTTCGCCCGGTATGGCTGCCCAAAGACAATAATCAGCGATCAGGGTAGGCAATTTGAATCCGACATTTTCAAAGGACTTTGCAACAAATATAACATCAACAAAACCAGAACAACAGCATACAATCCACAATCAAACGGAAAAGTTGAGAGATTACACCGATCATTAAACAAGCAATCAGAACAAAAACAAATAATAACAACAACTGGTTAGAAAAATTACCAGAAATACTAATAGGATTACGAAACAACCCTTCAAGCCTAAACAACAAAAGCCCTAGCCAATCAGTTTTTGGACACAATACAAACCTACCAAACTTAAAGGACGAAAACGAAAACAAGATAAAAACAACCGCTAAAGAATCACAAACACCCATACTAAAAAGTATTCTAAAAAACAAAAATAATAATAAAACCCAAAACCAAACAGAACTAATAACAGACATGGTTTTAGTAAAGAAACCCTTCACTAGCGGATTTGAAACAAAGTACGAAGGCCCATACAAACTGTTAAATATGTATAAAAACGTTGGCACAATTATAAAAGACAATAAACAAATCAAAATAAACATACGCAGATTAAAACCATATCACGAATACAAAACACCCACTCTTAACAATCACCACAACCTAAACCCTCAAAACAACCACCCAAAGTACAAAACTCAAGAACGAACAGAAATACAGACAAACCAGAAACACATCAGATTCAGCGAAAAAGACTTAACAAAAATTTTCGACAATAACACAACAATCACACCAGAATACAAAAAGCGTTATAGCGATTGCCTCAAATAAACAACACATGCACCCACAAGATTTAGTTGTACAATTTTTATAATGTGCTAGTTGTAAAACACAAAACATAAACACATCATCACAAAACACAACAACATATGTTTTATCTTATCTCTGTAAATATGTAAAGCTGTTTAAATGTTAACCTCCGGTTTTAAAGGGGGAAGTTCTGTAATGTATTGTAATTCTTTATTTTTTTGGTTTTGTTAATCATATGGTATGAATGTAAATAACAATTCTTCACGTTGTACGTGGAGAAGGTTTTTATTTTATGTTTAAAAAAAAAACAAACTATATAGTGATAATTTACCATAGTAAATTATCACTATAGAAAATGAAAATTACAAATAAAAATCGATAGTTGAAGATTAAAATTTTATGATTATGATTTTCAAGTATATGCCTAATTAACTATATCCTCGACGAATTTGACGAACCGCTGGAAATCTTTTCTATTGAAATATTTGAAAGAAACTCCATAAACCGTTCGAACAAAAAGCTAATTGAAAATCTTCCCCAATCTCGGACATTACAATCAACCTAATCTCAGAATTAATTTCAGAAACAAAGCGTTAATTTCTGAAGTATTATTATATTTTGTTTTATTTAATAAAGTTTTATAAAAGTCATATCATTGTTGAATATTAATTTTATTTTTTTAACATACAATTGTCGCGTTACAAAACACAGCCTGCACCCCGATTGTCCCGCCACATTTTTTTTATTGGTGACTCTTTCGGGCACTTCAATTTCCCTATTACATTACATAACAATAGCATATTAATATAACAATCCCATTACAAAAAAAAATATAATAAGCAGATCAAGAACGACGACAAGCTTTTAGTTTATTCGTAGTTCCAAAATCTGAATACAAAACACTAAGGGTTCTCACAATAGAGTTCAGTGGGCCGTTTGTGTTGAACAATTTTCGTTTTCGGTAATCTAAATGACCTATGGCGCATAAAGACAACACATGTAAACTCAACTTTTAACCTACATTCGTTTATGATATAAGAATCTAGGAGCTTGTTCCCCTAATATCCAGTGGGCTATGGGCAATGAGCATTTAAATCATATTAGAGTTAAATTTATAACCGAATGTAACAACAGCATCCAAGTGCTGCTAATCATATAAGTCCAAGTCAGAATTCAGATCATTAGGCTTACCCAAATAAAAATAATGGCCGAGGGAAATGATTATCTAGACATTTAAACGAAAATCCACATAGAATACAATTGATAAAAATGATGAAATAATTTTAATTATTAAAGTTTTCTTCATGAAAAATAAAAATTAAAAAATAAAAACAAATAATTTGTCCCTCATTCAGTAAAATGTCAAACACACCTCACAAAATAAGGATGGCAATAGATATTCGCTATGTCATGATCATCATGAGTTATATAGTATTCCGGGAGTATTTTTCTTTTACGGATCATATGCCCGATTTAGGACTCTTCATAATGGAATCTACAGCAAATAGAAGACCGTAATAGTAAACCTACATCAAATCGTTTGTAACTGTAATTAAAATTACTCAAACATACAAAATTAATGTAAATAAAATTTGTGAATTAATTGCAAAAATCATAAGTAAAACGAAATACAAAGAATTAAACAATATAGTATACCATCATAGTACAGGATTTTTCTTCCATCCCGCAGGTGAACATGGAAAATTGAGGATGACTATAAATTCCAACGAAAGTAAAATTTCTAAATGACTCGGAAGGATTGATTAAAATGTAACCACGATTAATGTCACACTCAAATTTTTAATCGATCCTACATCAATCCAATAACGGAAGCATGAAAGATAGATCAGCGTATAGATCAACGTATAGATCAGCGGAAAATAACTGTCGGTGGGTTTTGAGAGTCTGGTAATTGAAAGCAGTTTTAACTCTCGTACCAGAAAAGGTGACAGTGACTTTCTCTAGAAAATCAAGGTTGACTAAGGAGAAGGACACTCAAAAACGTAGAGCTAATGAATTATTTACCGAATGCCGGAGATGTTTATCAAAAAAAAAATGGTTTTGGTGAAGTCCAGAGCAGATGGCGAAGAAACTAAAGAAGAGTGAGCGTTTGAATTAATATATCGCTCCTCTGAAAACAGATAATTATTTCCTTAAAATTGCATTGCCTATTCGAGAACACCACAACCAACAGTCAATGATTATTTAGGACGACTGACCACACCGCCCTTGAGTTACATATGCAATGAATTGTGCTTACCCACTAAAACCAAATTTAATAACTACTCCGAAACGATGGATCCCGGCTGAAATAAATAAGCCTCTTTCGTAATTCACATTCGCATTTTCATTATTTATGTACACAATATGTATTTAATGAGGTTTTTATTTCATCCAACCTAATACCCCGAGTTAATGTTTTATGATATTCTAACACAGTGAAGGCTAAGATTAGCAGTTATGGCCACACATATCACCTTTGATTTGTTCCCTACTTGCGTACAACAACTACAGATCAAATTAAATCACACAAGTTGCAATTAAATGATCCTATAACGTAATCTCACAGACCCCGATAAATGATTAATAAACACATTTGGTCAGAATTAAATTCTATTTATATCAAAGCTTTAATAAACCAAACACTGTGACTCCGACTATTGCTTACCATAACTACTAATACTGGCACCCTTATAGGATTATAAGCTGCCATTAGAATCCCTAACAGAAAGTATTGAAAATGAAAAATCTACTGTCTTTCTAATGTTAATTAAACCAAAGTTAAGGAGCATATCAACTGCAAATAATAGAGCTTTAACTCTGCGATATCTAACAAGACAGTCTGTGTTGACATAATAAGTACTCCGTTAAGTGCACCCCTGAATGTAAACAGAAGTTCTCCATCTCTTTAACTTACCAATAGGCCTTCTCTAGAACTTGCCCAGAGTTAGTTTTACAACTTGATTGAATGCCAAAATGACATTTCAACAACTCAAAAGTATAAAACAACAAATTGCTGTATTCTAAAAAAATCACAAACAGAACGAATAAATTTTTCAAATTTTACAATATGAGTTTTTTCTAAAATTAAAAATAAAAACAAATATATCACTTCAAACATTAACATAATACACAGTAAATACGATAATTCCCCGTAAATAGATTCTACTATCTACTAAAACAAATACAAAAACTGATTTTTTGATTCTATGGTTTAAAATATAATAATAATAATAATAATAATAACTCGATCACATATTTGTAACATGCATCTCAATCTCAATTCACATTTCTAATTTCGATAATTCCAATACTCGAGCCAACTCCTCATCTACATTACCATCATGATCCTGGATAATATATCACATTATTCTCAACGAAATAAATTTAAAAAAATTGAAAACGATTTCAGAATAACTTTTAGAAATCGCAAAGTCAAGTTAATCTTAGTGGTTTGAAAAGAAGATTTTTAATTTATTAAAAAGAGCTTGAAGACTATAAATCAATAAATATATCAATGTTTTTTGATTTGTTTATTGATTTATAGTATTCAAGCTCTTTTTAATAAATACAATAGAAAAAAAATCAGTGGTGAAAGTGGAAAAAAAAGTTCTTATAAGATTTTGAAAGCTATACAATTATGTTTTATAAACAAATCTATCAATCTCTATAAAGCTAGTCTACGTATGTTCTGATCGGGCTAAAGCCAGGGGCCCCCAAAAATTTAAAATTAGAGTAGCATATTATGCTTTTACAAAAAATTCAAGCTTAAATCTTCTACTATGTTGATTACTGTGTTATTACAGGAGGTGTTAAAAACGATGGACTTCTAGCTGAATTAAAAACATCCATCTTAGAACAAACTATTGGATAACTAAGAATAATTGACGTAATATAAGCCTTCATCTAAATATGTCCCTAAAAGTAAAATTATAGTACAGTTACAATATATATATATATATATATATATATATATATATATATATATATATATATATATATATATATATATATATATATATATATATATATATATATATATATATATATATATATATATAAATATATCAATATATTATATATTGTCTAAAATTTGTTTTTATTTCAGAAAAATTTTTTTGTCATGCGACGTTCATATCCCAGTGCCGCACAAAAGCGTGCAGCTTCATTAAAAAAGAAAAAAAGAGTTAGTTAACAAAGCCTTGCCTGACACAAGATGGTCAGTCAGACATGATGCTGTTAGGTCTGTTAATAAATCATACAATGAGAATATTGCATCACTGGAAGAATTGGCAGCTGACGAAAATCAGCCGCGTGACAGTCGACTTGAAGCAGAAGAATTTCGGAAAAAACTTGAACAACTGGAATTCGCTATTTTACTTGAAATTTGCGACACAATTTTAGAAAGATTTCAGGAAACGAATTTGTCCCTTCAATAGCGAGGACTATCTTAGAATTCAGCCATCCATTTGTTGAAATCTCTCCTTGAATTTGTTAAAAGACAGCGTTCTGAATTTGATTCTTACGAAGAAAAAGGAAAGCAGAAGTCTGTGGAGAAAGAGTATAAACAATCTTCAATACGATCACAAAAGAGAAAGTGTTAGTTTGATGAAGGGCCATCAGCTGAAACAGTATTTTCACCGAGACAAAAATTCAAGGTTGAGGTATTTTTGGTAATCATTGACAAACTCTCTACAGCTCTCCAACATCGGTTAGACGCATATGAAGACATCCATGAGAACTTTGGCTTTCTTACAAACCTAACTGAGCTCAGCAATGACGCTCTTAATATGGTAAATAAAGTTCGACAGAATCTTAGAAGATAGATAGATTTTACTGGTCAAGCCTATCATTTAAATACTATGAAAAATCAAATATTAAAAATGCAATTTCGTAGACATTGCTTTAATATTCAAGAACATTATCCATTTTCCTGTTTTTATTTAGCGAAAATCTTTCTTTTGGTCTTTTATCAGTTTATTAAATACGTATTCTAGTATTTCTTTTAAAGTTAAGTTTATATGTATTTCAAGTTTTTTTAAAGCTGAAATGACTTCAAGAACGCTACTTGAAATTTTAAGATACTTTTAAATAAAAAAATTCAAGTTTACACGTAAATATGTTATATTACTGTAATATAAAGTATTTTTTTATTCTTTTAATAATTTTATTTATTGTAAAAATTTCCTCTTTCTCCCGGTTTGTTTTGGAGAAAATCTAGTAAGCCTTTTATGGGCATGCTAAAGAAGAAAGTACACTTCCATGGTGTAGACAGCATTTATGAACTCATACAAATACCAATTAAAATCTGGAATGAAGATGGCGCAATTCGTGAAATATATACAAAAGTAGTTGACAGCATGCCAGATAGACTTCGAGCCCTCTTAAAAGCACATTGAGACACTACACAATTTTAAAACACATTATTCATTGAATCAATTATAAAAATATGGATATCTAAATTATTTGTCAAGAGGGTGATTGAAACCGAAAATATTATTCATTTGGGTTGAAAATTAATTTTAAATTAGAGTATGCTGAACTTAATAAAAAATAAAAATTCATAGCTATGATTAAAAGAGAAAGACATAAATTTTTTATTGAAATGATCAGGAGCTATTTTAGAGCAAAATATTTCATTTTATGAATAAATACTACGAATTATGATTTACATAGTTATTTATTTTGAATTAATAATAATAATTGAATTGATTAATTAATTAATAAATAATAATACAGAAAACATCAACTTATGATGTTTATATACTCATGCCCTCTACAAACGACTTAATTGTTATATGTAAAGCTAAAAGAGGTTTTAATATAGATAATTTTACCGATCAGAACTATATTTATAAATAAAATCAATGACACACCCAGAAACAGAAAATGTGCCACTACACACAAAGAAAAAAGAAGAAAAAAAAATCAAAACTTTCACTAAATGGAAAAGTCGCTCCAACAGCAAATGAAAGATTTTAAACACTCTAATTATTATATTTCGTTAATAATTTTTGAAATAAAAGCAAGCAATAAATGCTATTAGATTAAGAGAATATTAAAATTACGAATATTACATCAATAAACACAATTTGTAAATTTATTTTAAGAGCATTTAGACATTATCCCGTTCAAAGAATGAGCATTTCATATATATAATCCAATGTCTGGATGTATGTGGCAACGGACAGCTACTGTATGTTAAAAATTAAAACTACATTTTAATTAAATTTAAAATTTTACCTAATAGTAATAATGGTAATAACAACTAAATTTGGAAACCATGCGTTTTCAAAAAGTTAAAGATGTTTAATAAGTATAAGTATATGAAGTTTATTATTATTTTCTAGGCCTGACCTTTTAAAAATAACTTGACTCAAGAATAAGAATACCTGCTTATTAAAATACAAGAAATGTTCTATTTTAACTTTCAATATTATTAAATAGAGTTGAGCTCAAAATTCGTGTTAAATAAAGAAAATATTGATTTATAGCCCGAAAACAAATCAAAATAAATTATCAGTAAAATATTTTATTTTGATCTAATTTTATTTTTTTTCATTAAATTAATTTTATTTCATGTTTCATAGGAATAAAATAATATAAATCTATAATGAAAATAAATAAATTATTCATTATTTTTTATATGTTCTGAACAACTTCAACTCAAATTAACGATTAATTAAGGAAATTTTGAAAAAACATTTATATAGTAAAAATATTTAAAATTATATGAAACGATATGACAAAAATGAGGGAAAAGAAGAAATACCCAAAAGAACTCTTGATATTTATTAATTTATTTAAAATTCCTCTCTTCTTATTCCCTTTAGTGCAAAACCTCTTATGTGGTGGTAGAATCATTGACAATCTTCTTGAGTTATTAAGGTTGAAGAATCTCTGATATAAGAATATAAATTAGGAACCGTGTTTGGGTTTCGCTGTGCTATATAATGCTTCCACGTACTAAATACCTCTTCAATAGGATTTAACTGAGGAGAATAAGGAGGTAATAATGCAAGTTCAAAACCATTAGACAGCAAGAATAGTCTTTGTTCTTCTTTTTTGTGGATCGAAGCATTATCCATTATAATTCTTCCAGTTTGAATACCATGATAATACAATTCATTAACTAGTTCCCTTAGAAAATCAAGAAATTTGATCGAATTGAACGCTGTTTCACTTATTTTCAAAAGTTTAATACCACTTTTCATAACAGCAGCACAGACTGAAATATTTTTTGATCTGATTGAACGTATTTGTTTCCTTGCGGGTGTCCCAATTGTGCTTCTTCCGTAAGAAATTCGAGTACTACAGCTTACATCAAATTCATCGATGAATATTAAATTATCTTTATCTTGCAACATGTAATCAACACAATAGCTCTCCCTCACATTGATGACTTCATGTATATTTCTTGGTTCTGGAATAAAGTATACTCTTTTAAGAGAATAATTAATATTTTCTAATGAGTTATTTATTGTAGTAATGCTGGGTGATATTTGTAACTCTTCCGACAGTTTTTGTTTTAAAACACGTAAGGGAACACTTACATCTTGTCTAATTGCATTTGTAAATACTTGACATGCATTTTCGTTGATTACTTTTGGGACGTCCTGGTCTAGTCTCTAATTGTCTAACGCGTCCCGTGACTTTATAAAGTCTTATGACCGACGCTACGGTATTTTCATTCAGTTCGAGCTCTTCGCTTATTTTTCTAGGACCTTTCCCACATTCATACTTTCTTATTATATTCTCACGAATTACATTCTCAAGCTGTTTCTTTCTTTTCATCATTAGGGTAAAAATTAAATTGTATATTAATTTAAAATAAAAATCGTTAATCTGAATTGGAAAGTCGTTAATTTGAATTGAAAAGTCGTTAATTTGAATTTTAAAGTCGTTAATTTGAGTTGGAAAGTCGTTAATTTGAGTTGAAAATAAGCTTTTGATAAAAAACTAAAGATGAAGAATTACAATGAAAATTGCAAGATATAGATTAAATGAAACCTAATATGTCATTTTAGATATCTATTTTCTTATTCTTCAATATAATAAAATATCTAAATAATCACATGGAAAAACTATTTTTATTCTGCTTCATAAGTCATCTTATGACTGAGTTAGATGAATAAATAGAGAAAGCAGAATGAAATATCCAAATCAGCAAACAGTTTCTCTCAGCCTGAGATAAGAATTTAGAATATGTTTCTCATAGAAAACGAAACCAGATTCAGATCAACGATAACTGACTAATTGACAAATAAATGAACTTGTTTAGTTAACAGCAATTCACAGAATCATAGATCAACTTGCAGCCTTGAACCAATTTTGAGAAATATTACAGAAACTATTAGTCAAAATATTAAGAAAAAAAAACGTTTTCAATTAGCAGACAAAATTTGTCTGATAAATACAAAATATTCTCTGATGAAATGTTCGATCGAACCAGTGATGACAATGATAATAACTAATAATAATAATCAGGGGCGGATCCAGATCATCTAATAATGGGGACAATTTTTAGGTTTAAATGGCAACCACAGACAAGCCCACAAATCGTAAAACTTGTTTAATTTTTTTTCTTGGAGACTCATTGTTATTGATTATAGCAACAATCTATAATATTTTTTATTATAAACTGATATTAAATTAATAATACACAATTATTTAAAATTTTTAATTTTAAAAGTAATTTGTATTTATTATATTTTTAACTAACTCAGCATGGTGTTTGAAAACAGAAGTAAATTAGGTCTATTGAGTAATATGAATTTTAATAAAGTTGTGCGGTGCGTATTTTAAATCGGACTATTGGGATACCAATATATGACGTCATTTTATAGTTACATTACATAGATTAAGACAGTAGAAGAATGATACTCAAACTTTTATAAAGGTCTGCAAAAGCCAAGTAAAAATCACTAAAGAAATTTCTTTCTAAATAATATAAGGGGGAGCTATCGCATCATCGCCCCCTATGGATCTGCCACTGATAATAATCATAATAAAATCAATCTTCGAATAACATAATTGATAGATTTCTTGTTATACGAGACTTTGAATTTTTGAAAAAATTAAATTTTCACATGTTAAATTCAAAATTATTTAACTATTGTTATAAGAAAGGCAAAATGAATTTTATAAAACTTAATGCAACAACTGCATTATTCGAGGGTTGCTTGTATTATTATAAAATAAAACTAAATAGTTTCTCAGAAACCAAATTATTTACCAACTAAATTGAATACATATTTTAACTGAACCCAGTAATATTAACGAATTATAAAATGCGATCGAGAAAAATGTAATATTAAAAAATTGATTTAAAATATAAAAAATGAATCCACGACAACTGGTTCACAACTTTTGGTTCACTATTGTGTGGCAATAACAATTTGAAAATAGCGATCACAAACATACGTAAGTTTATCCAATTTAGTAACATTGTCATAATTTCTGTCTCTATCTGACAATCTATCGATTACCAAAAAATAGTGAACCAATTGTCGTGAACCATTTGTCGATGAACCATAAGTCACTTGTCGTGATACCATAAAAAATAGATTAACATATTTCATAATTTATTTCATTTTGATAAATTTGAAATCCGTCAAATAATATTAAGTTTTCTAATATTCCATTTAATGGTAAACTTACTGTTTGATGGACCCAGTCAATTTCAGAACATTGAAATATAGTGTTTCAGCCGATTTTGGCGTGTGTTTTGTATCGCGTCTGTGCGCGCGGTATGGTTAGACCGGTTCTCTTGTTAGTGTGCGCACACAGACGCGAGTAATAGGTATTTTATATATTTTTAATATGAATTTAATTGTTGGTAGAAAATGAAATGATTTTGTTTGATAGAATTGTTATAAAGTTATAAAGTGATGTTGTTTTAAAAAGGAGATTTTTTGATTCTCAATAACTGATGCATTTGAAAGAAGGTCTGACGTAAATTCTCGTGTCATTGGAAATGAATTGATACCTGATGATGATGTATATTCTTAGAAATATAAAGTAGACATTCAAAATATGTTCAATGACAAGTTTCGTTCATTTGATCTCCCCAAATCTGACAATTTCAAAATGAAAAACTCTTGTACATTCTCTAGTATTATCCAAGATTTCGAAAATCTTAAAGAATCAGAGCCGTTATGCAAGTATTCAATGAACATTCCACTGCCTAATATCACAATGAAAGATAAGTCTACAAATTTACAAAGTAAAGAATCGCTCATGAATCTGAAAGATACGCTTTGGATCTAATGGAAGAAGGACCACGAAATAAAGAAAGGCACGTGTATATGAAACTTGACTTGTCTCCGGTGATAAATGCAACTAGTAATGTTCTTGAAATGATAACAGTTGTGTTGGATTTTGTTTTCAAAGTCGTTAATAAAGAAATTCTTCTGGGTATTTGTGTTTGGTCAAAACATATAGTTTTAAGAAAAATGAGTACAAATTAGAAAAATAGACCCGTTTACAATGAATAAACGTATTTAGGGAAACAATGGTGAATGTGTTCAAAATAGTTTACAAAATTTCCAGAGCCTCAATGACTAAATCGAATCTCCTTTTAAGGGACATATTAATTTTTAAATTTATGTTAATAAAATTTACGATTTTCTAGATTTTTCCCCAACATCAACATGGAACGACAAAGTTGATAAAGAAATCTCAGGAAAATGTTAAATACTATTATGGATTTAATGTAAATTCAGTAATAATAAATTCAATGGAAAAAATAATCAGTGGTGAAATTGGAAAAAAGTTCTTATAATAATAATAAATTAATCAATATAAAAATAATTTAATAATTAATCGTTATTTTGTTTTATAAAATTTACTAAATAAATCAATAATATTTTATTTATTTTTATTATTACTTCAGATCACATTTTCCCCCTATATAACACAAATTTGAGATCTAAAGTCGTAAGGAAAATGAAAAAAATGTTAAAAGAAAACAAAAAATTAAAGGATTTTACTAATAATATTAGTTTATCTTAAATTCAAAATATAATTTTGTTCACTTACTAGACAATGACCTTCATCGTCAAAACTGGAGGCTTCAACACTAAGACTGGCAGCTATTGCCCTGAAAAGGAAAAATTACCTTAAGCGCAATATAGCAATATATTTTTTTAGAAAGAACTTTCATTAAGAGCAAACAGAATTAAAGATTTAATTAAAAAGAGACAAAGAAAATTATTTAATAGGTCGAAAAATTTCAATAAATACAAATTTACAGAAAGGTTTTATTTAATTTTTAAAATTATTTTGCTACCGACAATCTTTTCAATATTAATAATAATAATAGTAAACCTTTGCAATTCAGCATCATCCAAATCACCGAAATCACCGGCTGTGTTTTCTACTGTACGTTTCCTCTGAATCAAGAATATAATTGAATATTCACTTAAGCAACAATGGAAATCTAATATGTTACTAGTAAACATTTCAAAGTAATATTACAAATTATACTTCATAAACAAGAAAAAAATATAAGTATGCCGAATTCTTTTTTGAAAAACTAAATTACTTACAATAACCTAACTAAATGATTTTTAGCTATTTACGGATATTTACTCTATTCAATTCCATGTAGGACGCAAATTCCACCATATAACTCTCAAGATGGAAAACATATCTAATTTAACCGATGAATAAATCTCATACTTCAATTTCCATTTTAGACTTTCACAATATTCAAAAAAACGGTTATCGACATTTTTAACACAATCACCATGACCGATTTTTCTGCAAAGTTTATTACCAGAATTGAGTTTTAAATGTTCCATCTGCATAAGTTATTGAAAGTGCTTTCTCAACTATTTTCGACATGCAGCTCTCAATGATTTTTACAAACATCTTATATTTTATTCAATCATTCTGCATCACAATTCAACAAATTTATGAAAAATGGCAAGATTTCTTCCTTTTTTATTATTCAGAAGATTTGATGAAGAAGAAAATTTCAATCCGAAGATTCTTCTGACATGATACTTTCATTTTTCTATCTTCAATAATTTCAACATTATCATTCAAATATCAATTATTATATTTATTTGTTAATAATATTGTAAAAATCACTTTCGTTTAAATGCATTTTAGATCTTTGTAGATTATTTTTTAGAAAAAATGAATCGGGAATTAATTTTCAAACGGAGAAATGAATGCACGAAATATGATGACATCGCAAGATGGGAATATTTAAATCACCGTATCCAAAATATGATTAAATATAAATTGAAAAAACACAAATTCATCTATTAAAAAAATTATAGTGAGTTTTAAAATTCAGAAAAAAGTTAGATTTAAAAAATAGGTAATTAATTTCGATTAGAAAAAATCGACTAGAACGGTAGAGAAATACTTAAAGTTAATTAAATTGAAATATAAGAAAGTATCAGACAAAATCAACATCAATTGTTGCAGTGACAAGAAATACATTTCTTTGGACGGATCTATATTTCAGAACCAGAAGTCATACATATTAAAAAGACAGTCAAGGTGAGAAAGTTAAAGTTTGGTGATGGAGTTTTTTAAACGATTTACTGTCGATCCGAATAATTGATGCGAAACATATAGAGATAAATTAAAAGGCTGTATGCCACCAATGGAAAAATTAAATTATGGTGACTATTTTTATTATCAGAATGATATTTATCGTGAAACTTCGTTCATTCCAACATAAATAATTTTCCCCAACGGTCCACTAAAGATTTGAAGGCCTTTTTGAAGAATTCTTGACTTTTTTCCAATTTTTCTTCAGATGATCAAACAACCAAAAATCAATAGGTGCAAGATCTGGACGGTATGGTGATGGTCCTTATACATAAATCCACATTCTGTTACTGCTTCCTGTTTTCGATAAGATGTGAAAATTGGAGTGTTGTCATGGAGCAAATAACGGTTCTGGGTTCGTGATTGACGTCATATAGTCGCTAACTTCATTTATAAAGATGTTGGATACTCTGAGCTGATGCTGTAATTGGAGAAATCGATTTTAAGATTTTTTTAAGATCCAAAAATACACTCAACATTACACATTTGCAATATGAAATGCCTGAACAGAGCACATTTAGTGGCTTTCTCCAGGTAATACCCACTCTAGCTTCTTGTTTAGAGTAAAGTATATATAGCTTCGAATGTTTCTCACCCCCTGTTACGATATTTACCAGGAAGCTTGGTCCAATACAATCCAATAAGAAAAGTCTGTTTTCACAAGCCATTTTTTTGTCTACCATGGAACAAACCTGCCGCACAATTTCCTGATTCACAATTGATCCAACATAAGCTGTATTGTTCTCTTGTAGGGATTTGGCTTTATATACAATTCCGTTTTGTGTAATTTTCCTATTATTAGACACAATTTCCTTCAATTTTGTAATGCTTCCCCATCAACCTCTATAGGTCTTACACTTCTATAACTGTCAAAAACACTTGTTCTGATTGACAAAAACTCCCGAATCCAGTTACCGTATATTTCGGCGTATAAGGCGACCGTCAGATAATACGAGGTACAAAATTAGAGCAAATTTTTATGATTTATCATATATCGGTTGTAGTAGTATAAATACAACTACCTGTACTGTAATACTTTCTTTTATATCGGTTGTATAAGACGACCCACAATTTTCAAGGGTGATTTTTTGACTTTAAGGGTCGTCTTATACGCCGAAATATACGGTATTTATTATTGCTCGTGAAACAGCTTCTCCTCCATATAATTCTTCAATCTTTTGAATAATTTCTTTCTTTTCAAACTTCTTTAAAAGTAAACACCGAATTACACTTTTAAATTCCACTACATCAAATATTTTTGTTTAAAAATCACCGAATGACTGAAATTAAATATCAATTTATCAAAATAAACTAGAGATTTAAAATCTTTATATGAGTCTTATTTCAAATATAAAATCAATTTGTTCTAACTTTATTATTTCTATGAGAGTTTAAGGACTTTATAGCTTTATCATATATATTGATTAATACCAACTTTTCTTTAATGAGAATACTTCGTATAATGATTTGTTTTTATGATTTATAATTCATTTTATTTAGTAATTTTAAAATTAAAAATGACTAACCAGTAGATATTTGCGTTTAGTTAATTCAGATGAAACACCATATTCGGCAAGAGATGCTTGAACAGCCATTTGAACCATTTGATCTTCTTCATCTAATCCTCCTCCGTGACCAGGTGAATTTTCTACTAAAAAATAGCTAAATAATTTTAGGTCTCTAAATCCAATTGCTTTACTCTATAATAATATCTATAAAACTAAAAAAATATTTAAAAATTAAAATTTTTAAAAATAAAAAATACAAATTTTAAAATTAAAAAATAAATTTTTTAATAAAATACAAATTTAAAAAAATAAAGAACTAAAAATTAATATTTTTAATTAAATTTTTTTTTAAATTAAAAAAAAAATTTAATTAAAAAAAAGTTTAAAATAGAAATTTATAAAAAATAATAAAACTACTTACAAACCACTCTATAATGTGTTGGTACTTTAAAAATATTTTCATCAACAATACAGTGAACATTTTGCCGATCTGGACTACTATATCCAGCAGAATTCACATCCTTTAAAACGTTAACACATTGAACCGGTTCATTGGCTGCGAATAAATTCTCAAAGGTTATGCGTGCTGTCAAAATATGATAAAGTGGAATTTCTATAATAAAATTGTATTTTAATTTTTAATAAAATGTTTCGTAGATTTCTACCAATTTTCATTGGAAATCCCGATGGTAATTGCATTGTTACGAAATCTTTAAGCTTGTGAAAATGAGGATTAAATTCAGCCATCAAGTCGATTATGGGAAGAACTTGATTTTGTAATGATAAAGGATAATCATCGCACATAGAAATATGAGCTTTGAAAGTTTTGACTTTGGTAGTCATAGATTTCGGCCTGCCAATATTTCGTTCATTCAGTACCACTTTAGGATTGAAATATTCTTCTATTGTGACTTGATTGGGATTATAGGTGGATTCAACGACATCCAGCTTTACATTATTACACTTTTGTTCTGCTTGTATTAACAGAGTGGTAAGAGGATTTGATGTTTTACTTCCACTAGACTCTTCTTGGTCGATTGGTTTTTTACCGTCCGGCAAATGTTCAATGCGTCTCAATGTAATAATCTGAACATTTGAAGCACTAAATACATGACACTCATGTCCAGCAACAGTTTCCTTTTTGTCACTTCGCCAACCCCAAATTCCGCTTTTACTGCGTTCAAATTCAATACTTTCGGTGTCAACATACGTAACAAAAATAGGCTGAGTTAATTTCTGAGCTATGAAATCTTCACTTGGATGATTTAACATCCAATTAGAATTGGCATTGTTCATAGAAGACTCCAATGATTCGGGAAGAATATCGACCTTGTGACGATAAACACATCCAGTTTGATGGTTAACTTCATCCATTAACGCACCCTCTCCTAAATCAGCGATTTTAAACTAAAGAAAAAAGAAAAAAATTCTAAAGTTAAAAAAAGAAAATAAAATTTGATAAAAAACAGAAGTTTGTTTTTTTCAATTCATGATCTTGAAGAATCTAAAGTGCTGAAATTTTAAGTACGATTTAGATTAGAGAACGATGAGCTAAAAATTACGTAAGAAGCCATTTTATTCTGTAATTTATTTAGGTGACCAGAATTGTATGATGTATTTTAGCTTTGAAAGGATCAAAAACTGTTATTATCAAACGATTTCTCCTTATACACTTGTACAAACAACAGACTAGTGTCAATGAATCCCATTGTGACGTGTTTCGAGTTTTGGCAGATTTTCACCAGGACTCTATTTATTGGGCATTTGTATCGGTATTAAGATCAATAAAGCATAACGAATGATTAACATATTTGTGAGAAAATCAAACTCAACAACAACAATGAAAGAAAAAGCAAAGGACACCCAGCAAACTCAACACTTACAAAAATGAAACATCTAATATGCAANCAAACTTTTTTTGTCGGCGGAACCCCAACAATTAAAAAGTAGAATTTAAAATATAATTTTGTTTTAGTAGTTTTAATGAGCGGCATGACATTGACTTTCACAGCAAATATTTTCAATTCTTGGTTCAATTTTTGACAAGCAGACTCTAATTTCTTGGTAACCATAAGCAATCTTTCTCGATTCTTAAAATCCATTAAATATAAAAGTTTAAATTTACCTAAAGTGTCTTTACTTTTTGTTAATACTCTTATTTTTAATAAATTCCTAAAATTTCTGATAATATCTAGTGTCAGAGCTCGAAATCTCGCGGAACCCCATTTGGGAATCACTGATTTAAAGTGTTGTGAATAGGTTTTCTATTACCTGACTACGAAAATATTCAATTTATTAACAAAGAATCCTATTTCACTGAAATTCACTTATTGCGGTACGGATTCTGGAACGGATTAACCGTGATAAACGAAGGATTACTGTATAGTATACAGTGTATACTTTATAGACATTTTAAAGAATAAATGCTGCTTAGTTGAACTTTACGGTATTTTTACATAATAATGATTCTATCGTATCAAATGACGTAAAAGATTTATTTATACATTATTTATTATTTTTAAATAATATTCGTATGAAAATTGGAGGGCAATCGAATGACTGAAGGAATTTCATGATTTAACACTAGATAAGAATCTCATAACTGTAATAAAAAAATACAGTTATATTGACATAAACAATTGTAATGCTATCCCAATATTATCGTATATCATTTACAGTATCTAGATAACAGTTTTTGGTTAAGACAATTTCGTATCAGCTTTCAAAAAGAACAGAGAGAAATCTATGCTTCACTCTGTATAAAGTAAATATAAATACAAAGCAATCTGAAACCAACCACTCAATCGGAATATATAACTCAAATTCCCTCGAACCCAATCCGATGATCCAGAAAATCCCACAAGGGTTGTGTCGATTCTCACGTTTCCTCCACTTTTCCATACCCGACAAATATCACTCGGACACATTCTCGATACAAGCGGAACTGAACAAATTCGAAAGTAACAAAAATGAATTTTCATTTATTTCCAATAATAAAAAGTCTCCATAAATATTCCATGAAAACCATAAATGTCAAAAATAATAACCGTTAATAAAATATTAATTATATTGAATTTGAGAATAAAATTATTGATTAATTGTGTTTATTGTGGACAAGTCGGTGCTGTTTGATGTATTTCTATTTGTAATTAGTGCTTCACTTTTTCATTCACATCATTTTAAACAACAATTTTTTACTTCAGTTTTCACTAAAAAAACAAACTTTTTTTCTTTCTAACCTTTAGATCTTTAGACTCTTGTTGTTATCGATTTAGTTTTACTTTTATAGGTAAAATCAGTTAAATTATATACTGACATGGATTTTTGGTGTTTTATTTATTAAAAATGGTTTTTAAATTATTCGAGCTTATAAATATACAATTGAAAATTATATAAACAACTAATAATCAACCGTTAAAAACACAAATTTTAGTACACATCCTTTATATGCGAAATCTGACGACTTCAAATCATTTTCAAATTCATATAATTTTTTTATTCAAAATTCCCAAAAGTTTTAGCCCTAAAAACACAACTTTGATGTGTTAGTTTGTTTGTGAAAGTAGCACAAAAACTTAATAAATCGCATTGTCATCGACAATAAGTCTATTCGCCAAGTTTCAGCTCGATTGGATGCCAGGAAGTGGGTTAATTAGACATCTCAAGATTTGTGTGCAACATTTATTTCAAGTTAATATAAGGAATTTAAAAATAAATAATACTGAAATGAATTTTTGTGAAAAGCATTATAAAATGTAGATTTTTAAAAGTTTACTAATTTACTGAATTTATGTAACGTTTTAAAAGCAACAAGTTAACAAACATCATAATAACCAAATAAACAAATATATTTCGTTACAGAAAATAACAATATTTCATAGTTAAATAGTACCAAATTTTTCCAGTGGTACCCACGTAGATTAGTAATAATTTTTTAAAGTATATTTCTTAAAACAATATCCAATATTCAGGACAGCATATTTTTCGTACATTTCACAAAAACATAAAGTGATTTATATTCCATTCTTAATCATTCGGTTTGAAAATACTATGCAATAATTCAATTTCTATCGTTAGCTTCGCTGTAAAATACGAAGTTTTCCATCAAGACAATTTTCCAAATTTAACGTTGACGTATTTTGTTTGAAACATAAATTTTTTTCTGGTTTCACACCATTTCTTTAACATAAAATTTTATAGAAAATGTACGAATTGATGGAACACACTTCTAAATTCTAAGTTGACTAAGGTCAGTGAAATATTTCGAACCATGTGTTCAAAATAGTTGTTCAAATCTCCAGAGGTAAAAGATACAAGCGCCATATTCATCAACCCAACAAGACTTTGAGTATGGTTATGGGCAAGTCTGCCTTTAACAAAAAACTTGATTTTGGAGAAGATTTGCTCGAATGGATACGAGTAAGGTGAAATGAAATTTAACGAGCATCTTTCTGAATTCACAAACATGCAATCAACAGTTTTACGTATTGTGGCGTTATTCCAAATAACCCAAGATCCATGCAAAGATTGATCATTATCAATGCAAATTAATAATTCTATGATGAAATTAGCGAAAATTAAGCAATTGCAAGTAGAATCCCTAATTATCTTACAATGGATTACTCTTCTGCTATTACAAGCAAATATCATAGTGATATTTCTTCCCCTTACCACTGGAACTGTAGATATAGCTCTCGTTCCATTTTTTGATCTTCCAAATGATCTTCTTAGATGAAAATTAAAGCCTGATTCGTCAATAAATATTTGTTTTAATATTTCTTTTGGCGCATTCAATGTATAAACTCTTCGCTTTTAAGGTTTCGATAGAGTTTACTCGATCGTTGATCCTTGAAAGTGACTTACACGTAATCTGCATTTGACAAATTGGATTGTGTACTGTTGATGCAGGAACTCTTATTCCAAATTTCTCAGAGCACTTTATTTGGATAATTTTCAGTGTTATTGTTATACATTGAGAAATCAGACTTTCAATGACTAAACTAATTTAGAATGGAAATAAATTTCAAATGGGTTCACATTAAATTTTATCTTTCTTTTCTTTAGAGATTTTTTCCATAACCTTGTCTGAGGTTTGTAGATGTACATGAAATAATTGAGTCGTTATTATTCATAAGGATTAAATTAAATTTTATAATTATAAGAGTTTAAATTGATCATGAAAATAGTTGAATTTATTATGAAAATACTATAGATGGTTTTGCCAAATGTCAATTATACACTTCTATAATTAATAATATCACTCTTACAAAGTTAGCGGTTTCGTAGAATTTTTTCACTATTTCTCTCACGGTTTGCTTAAGTGGTAAATTATAGATGAATATTTCATATTTCGATTTATTATTAGTATTATTAAGGAAGAATAAAATCATTAATTTATGAGTGAAAGAATCGTGGTAATGTTAGTGCATAAATTAAATAAAAATCTAACATTACAAATCACGTTTGTTAAAAATTAGGTATTTTATGTTAGGGATTTCGTTCATTTTCGAAGAATTATTATCATTTTTTGCATTTCGCTTATACACAATTTTCTATAAACTTTATAGTATAAAGTATTAAATAGTCAAGACTGAAACGAATATGAGAACAAAGAATCTACTTTTACCTAACCATGCTTTGATTTGCAAATCTTTACAATAATTGCAGTTATCAAAATCTACTATTGTCATGCTGAGGTGAGTCGATTTCAATTTAACCGGTGTAAATATAAATAATAATAATATTAATAAAAATAATATTAATAATAGTTTTAAATGTTTTATTTCATACAATAATTACAAATGTCTGCCTTGATAAAATAGAAAATGAATGAAAATACGTTCTTTCAAAAGATTTATATAGTGTGACTGTTATATGATGCGTATTATATAATTTAATGCAACTAAAATAGTTAAGCTTCTTGCTTGTCTGCTTGATTTTAAATATATTTCTCATTTTAAGGATAAATAATTCTTTTACTGAATTTTTTTTAGGAAAGCAATACTCAAAATTGTTTATTAATATACTGTTTTAAAACCACGAATACTGCTTCTTTAGTGTCAGGAATTTTCAAATTTTGGAGGGAAAAAATAAATTGTTTCTATAACGTCATAGTTACGTTAATAAAACTCAATATTATTAATTTGATTCAAAATTTTATCAATAAAATGGAGTCAACAAAAAAACGTTGCATAGCATACGAAAGAAGGCAATTTAAAGAAAGTTGAACCAATGACTATTTTGTTATTGAGAACAATGCAAAGATAATTTGTTTAATATGCCAACAAATAATTTCGGCGATGAAAGAATACAATGTCAAAAGACATTATGACACCAACCACGAGGAATACGTTGCTAATATTGGCGAGCAGAGAAAACAAAAGGTGGGAAAGCTACAAACTGGACTTTCAGTCCAGCAGTTGATTTTTAAAAAGATTAGTAAAATCAATGAAGCAAGTACTGAGGCCAGCTACATTGTCGTTCATAAAATTGCAAAAAATGTAAACCGTTCAGTGATGGTGAATTTATAAAGGATTGCCTTATGAAAGTGGTTTGTCCCGAAAAAAGAAATACCTTCAAAAAAGTCAGTTTGTCAAGTCAAGCTATGACACGCCGAGTTGAAGACATTAGCAAAGATCTTGAAAATCAACTTCAACTCAAGGCTGAAAAGTTTGTTGCATTTTCACTAGCAATGAACAAAAGTACAGATATTGGTGACACTATCCAGCTATTAATTTTTATTCATGGTATAACTGAAGTTGTCCTAAAATTGTGAACGGACTTTTGAACGAACTTAATTTGAAACTGCAAGGCTGTGGAAAGTTTATTACTACTTTATTGGACAATGTGAAATCGTTTGTAAGAATCGTTTGTAACCTTTCTGCAAAAACAACTGAAGGATGGAAATTTATCTCATTTCGCGGCTTGTACAGAGATTTCAAACCAAAACGGACAAGCTCTTGGACTTTTGCGTTCTGACAAATATTTCGAGATTATTGGCAGCCTGTTATCTGAATTTCCCCGACGTTTCTCTGACTTCAGATTGCATGAACAGTCATTTGCCATTTTCCAGAATCCGTTTACTTGTGAGCCAGAGATTGTGCCAACTGATTTGCAATTAGAGCTGATTGACTTGCAGGAAAATTCTGAGGCGCGAACTTCATTTCATGCACTAGGCTTGATGAAATTTTATCAAAGCCTTTCGATTTCGACCTAGCCGTCTTTTCGACCACATGCTCAGTGTATTGGATCACTTTACTGGGCCACATACATTTGTGAAAAAACATTTTATATAATGAATATCACAAAATCTAAGATTAAAAATCTAAGATCACAATTAACTGATAATCATCTTCAGGCAATCCTGCGCATTGCAACAAGCTTTGAACCTCGATTTGGTCATATAATTTCTCAAAAATCTCAACTTCAAAAATCACATGATGTTCACCACGAGAAGTAAATTAAAAAAACAATTACTTTTAACTTCAATACGAATGGTTTGACAAGTAGACAACATATTATGTTGGATAAATAAATAAAATAAATATTTCATGTGTTATTACGAAATTCTTATACATTTCTAGTTTTAAATTCAAGCACTTCATTACTGTTTATTTAATTTCATTTAAGTTTATTATATATCAAGTAAGTAAGCCTTATACTTTTAGGCCTTATTTTATAAACTAAACTCAGACTTAGCTATTTTGACGTTTACATGATACCCTGTGGTCCGCAAGCTCTTACTGTATCACTAAAGTGGCCCTCGAATTTATATATAAAGTATCAAGTGATGATTTCTTGGTAGCAACACTAATTAAATGTTAAACAAGTAAACGATAATATAAGTCTTTTGCTTTTTGGTTTTTTTTAAAGAAATTGGAAAGGATAATTTTTATAATCGAAAATTATTTCATTTTATTAAATATATACTTTGCAGCAAATGGCATATTTACTTGTTTAAAATTTATATATAAATTTAATATGATATGATAACTATTTCTTCTGACTCTCTGTATCCATCTTTGAATGGTCAAAACCAAAAAAATTATAAAATATTTTTTTCAC
>CAUHTR010007630.1:19247-64964 GCA_959609185.1 Schmidtea polychroa | reverse complement strand
TTTTTACGCGTAACACTGACAAAACAATACTTGGCCACAATGAGTGACCAATTCACAAATTACTATAAATCTATCGTAAACGTAAACAATGCCTTCTTATAAGCAAAGAAAATACCACGCGCAACAATAACAAGCAATAAAACACTTTTATATTTGTATGTTTTTATTTGGGCAACGGCTTTCTTAATGAATCATCTTATAAAAAAATTAATTGAGGTTTTTGATGATATGTATCGTAAACGCAAATTTAAAGATATATATATATGGGGTTATATATGGGTTTTGTTCCACATAATTTAGCGGTCCTTGGTTAAGAATCATTGCTATGAACTCCTCTAAAAACGAATTGGAAGAAGTCATTGCGTAAGGAATTATTATTTTTTATGTTTCCATATAAAATCTTAATGAAAATTAATTTAGGTAAGCAAGGAATAAAAACAATTTCCCTTTCGCAAAACAAATCAATATATAAAGTGCATTTTCAAATTTTTGCGAATGATAGAAAATTTTAATTGACATTCATTAGAAAATTTTAATTTTTAAAAAAAAATTATTATGTAAATAAATGTAAACACAATTATTGATGGAATGGAAAATCCGATGGAAAATACTATTAAATTTAGCCTCACATTGACGGTGCTTTAATTCAGTAAATAAAACTACAAATAAACAACTAATAAACACTGGCATAGATTGATGAAAAGTATGTTTTGTTTTTATTCGAAACGAAACCTAGACAAAATATACAAAGAAGTTATGCGTGTGTAAACAAGTTGTTTTTCTGATTAGATAACATTGAGATTAGATTTGTGAATTAGTGTTGTTTGAAGAGTGCGTAGAATCGGTAAACATTTTTCTTTCTGCTTTTGTCAACAACTGCGCGTTTGTAAGGTATACGAATGAATGTATGAATTGCGCATTTCTGCTTTATTGGCTTTCGAGTGTCAAGCAAAACAACAATGAGGAAATAAATTGAAAACAACAAAATATAATAAGTCAACAAAAACAAAGTTTTTTTTATATAATAAATTTCAAACTGTTTTGTTGTTTAAATCCCAGCGAATAATAAATCATAGATGTTGACCTTTAATCAGTGTTGAAACGATGGAGTGTTTACGTGTTTGTTTGTTATTGATAGAAAATAACAATAAAATTGTTTATTTATTCAAATATCGATTAGGGTTTAATAAGATTATTTCTCCCTTAATTTATGGTGACAAACCTTTGATTTGGACTTCAGATATTTATTGGCAACTGACTTTTGTTCTGGAGAAGATAAATCTTGGTTTTATTTAATCGAAATGTTTTTTTTTAAATTATAAATTTAGAGCAACACAAAACCTCTTTACCGCATTGACCAACAAAATTTTTATCTTAAGAGAAGTAAGTTGAAAGTTTATAATATAATATAATATAACACAGACAAATACAATAATTAAAATAATTTATAAATAAAATTAAAAAAAGTTAAAATTAATGTAAATTCTGTATATGTTTAGTCTTTCTATGTGTTGTTTACAATAATTCTTCAATTTTTTCTAGTAAAAAATTTTCCCATGAGGGTCAATTCATGATTTTAATTGATCTCGATTTTCAGAAGGTTATAAAACGGTAGTGCATAAACAAAGATGTATATTAAACCAATATTACTCTTAACATTCCTAAAATGTGAATTAATTTAAATATCTACAAATATACAGTGCAACTCGATTAAAACAAACATCACATGGATTATATAAATTTTCTCGTTGTAACTGTGAATGACGAAAATCAATAAAATAACATTTAAAACACATAACAGTCTCATTAAAACAAAAATAATATAATATTGTTAAATTGGCAGTATTGGTGTTTACTATATCCTAATCAGATAATTTTGAAAATTAATGTAGATAATTAAATTATAAAATACTTGTCTTCTTTTATTAAATAAAAAGAAAAATAAAGAACTCAAATTTTATTGGGGTAGCCAGTGAATTTTTTACTTTAAAATTTGGAATGAATTTATTTAAAATCCGAAAAGAAGTAATTTTCCTTTAATGTTGACACTTTTTAAAAAAGTTAAGAAATATTTTATATGTAGTAGCCTTAAATTCACGAACAGAATATTTAATAGATTCATATTTTTTGATATTTCTTTTATCACTTTTATGTATAATTGTAAAGCTTTAAAAGAAACTACGAATAATTTTGAAGCAATATTAATGATATTTACCATTATTTTATATTATTTCAAAAAATCTTTTTTTTTAATTGTTTATATAAAAAATAATGTTTGAAAATAGGTTAAATCATTTGTTACTAGTTTTTACTTCAAAAAAGGTTTTATTCCAGGATAATAACGAAAACATAATTTTCTTTAAATAAAATGATAGAAAGTTTTCTCTGAATCTCTAAAAAAACTATCTATTATTACAACGTAACTCAAATTTGAAAAATTTATTAAAAAAACAAATAAAAAACCAATTATTTAATTTACACCTGTACGTGAACGACGGCTAATAATTTAGGAATTTGTAAACAAAACAATTAAAATAAAAATTTAGGCGATATAATTTCCATACATTTATTTACAAGCTAATAAGAGAGAATTTATGGCATATTTATTTGATAAAAATATCGACGTATTAAATGTATAATATTATAAATTGCAAAAATTCAATGTCGTTTGTTTAGTGATAACTAAGAAATCTTGCCGATTATTTTATGACATTTCTTTGGATAAATTAAACTATCAAATGAAGAGAAAAGAAATTGAAAATAGATCAATGGAGAAAAAGATCCAATATTTGACATATATCATGAAATCTAGAATAATTGACCGAGTCTTTTTAAATAAAAAAAGGTAGGAATAGACAAAACATTTGTGTGGAAGTATGTCAAATATACATAGAGTCAAACATTTCATATGTCTAAATTGAACATTTGGAAAGTTATTTATGAACTTATTCATATTTCATATAATTAAATAAGTAATAAACAAATTTTAATTTTCGCTTTACTTTGATTATATATATATATATATATATATTGTTTGTCATGAACCAAAATGACAGATTTCCTAAAATTTTACAAGACATAAAATAGAGCATTCATTAAACATTGATAGTAAGAGAAGAAATAGACCTATTATATTTTTCATAAATATCTCATGAATACGATGCAATTGTTTATTATTGATATTGTTATTTTCTCTACTATCTTTTGTCATTCTAAGATATGATTTTCTACAAAAGAAAAGTCAAAAAAATTTATCCTTAAATGTTTATCACATAACAAATATTATTAAAGTTTTTCGATTCATTTAAACAATTATTTTTTAATATTCAATCAACATTGTTATTATAAATTTCAGGTTCAATGAATTATTTGATAGTAGAAAAAATTAATAAATAATTAATAAATGATTTTCTTGCAAGTTTTCTGAAGTAAAGTTTTTTAAATTGCTCCAAAATCTTTAAACTTTTTCAAGTGCTGAAATTCACATTTCATAATGTTTAATTCAAATAGTTTTTTACTATAAAGATAGATTCATTGACAAAATTCAGCGAAAACTTTGGTCCATTAGTACTTTCAAAGATGCAGAGTCATGGAAATTTGATAATCAACGAGAAAATGACAAATATTTGTGGGATCTTGCTGAATTGTATTATTTAATTAATAAGATGGGAGATTAACTTTTATAATTTGACACATTATTTTCACTGGTATTCTGATACTTTTTTTCAAATGTAGTTTTCTTGGGAAATTTATTATATTTATAATAATTGAGTTTATCGGTAAGAATAATTTAACAATTACTAATCTGACTCCAAGTATTTTTTTTTAATAACAACAACAATGAAATCCGAATGATATACATTTTATTGACTACAATAATTTTAATCAATTTAAACACAAGTTCCCAACATTTATTAAAATGTGAAGTTAATAAAATTTTCAGCGTGTTTGGATATTAATGATTTCATCGATAGGAATTAGTTCTCCACCTGGCTCCTCGAGTTTGATAATTAACCAATTCGAACTCGAATACCAACAAAATAACTTTATTTCAAACCACACATGCATACACTAGACTTCTACTTTATTTACCTAAGCTTTGCTTCTTTGACTTTACTTTTTAATTGGAACTAATTCACTTTAACGTTATTCGATTAAAACTGGCAAATTTAACTTTCGCTTTCGGATTTGTTACAAATTTCCTCCCTCCATATATTTTACAATTAATCCTGCAATGTTGGGTTTATTTTAAATTAAATAATTTATGGTCAATTTAGCCTGACATCTCGCATTTCGAGACTCCAACATAGTATTAGGTTTATTTTCCCTGATTAATTGTATTGCCGATTAAACTGACTTCACCGAGTTTCTCCATGATTTATGGGCTTTGACTAAAGTAATTTATTATTTTTGGTTCCTGACTTTTATAGAAATCTCTCATCAATTTAAAATTATTTTATACGTCTTTAAAATTTCATTAGCCACCGGTTACCACGTTTTCCACCGACAAATATTGACTTTTACTTTATTCGAATTTTAATTAATTTTTAATTGATTTTGATAATTTGTGATTTTTATTTTTTAATTCATACATTTTGTATATCCCCAACATGCGATGTGTGTATATGTGTAAAATAGCCCCAAAATCAATGGAGACCTCCGAAAATTATGAAATAAATTTTCTCGCATACTTAGATTTATATAAGTTTGAATCCACTTTTTCCACATCCAAAAATCATCTTGAACTTAACAAGGTTAGGACCACTGTGTGTCTGATAACCTTTTGGGAGAAACATCACTATTAAATATTTTCAATGGTCATACGATTAGTAGTTGCTGTCTGGCATATCGCAGATTAATTAATCATCGCTTTCCTTTCTTTTAATTGATAAATAAACTGTTTTTAGAAAGTTTTCCTTTAACTTTACTTTGATAATCGCATAGTTACAACTTCCTTTAAACTTATCCCTTTTTCAACATGGGCTCACTTTAAAAAATGTTCCAATAATTATATTATTAAATATAGGATATCATACAATAATGAGATAAACGCGGTGAATAGCATTGTAAAATGGTAATCAATCTTGCCGAAAATTAACTATTTTTTGTTTTAATAAGAACAATTTTAAAATCATGTAGAATCAATCATTAGTGTATATATCAATTTTATCAGCATAAATATTCGGATTATTGTAGTAAAAATCAAATATTTACAGTTAATTTAAAGAAACCCAAATCATTTTAGATCAATTAGAAAATGCCGATATGACAAAAAAATTAAATCAGAATTAATAAATAAATATAAAAACGAAGCATCATCAAATTCGAAACAAGTATCAATTTACTAACATAAAGAATCAGGAAATGTACTAGTGGTGTGATAATTTTGGTAAAACTATAATTTATAATTTTTGTTTTTATTAATTGATCAACTTCATCTAAACAAAATAAAATTTGTTAGTAAATAATTTTAATAAAATTTACCATGGATATCACCATGAAATTTTTTTAATTTTAACGATAGTTGTTTTAATCAAACAATATTATTCAGTTTGTTATTATTCAAACCTTTTTTACCAAATAAAAAAAATATTTTACACTTTACAAATTTATATTAAAAGAAATTTAAAATTTAATGAAATTTAAAACAATAAAACAAAATACAAAAGGTAACCGACAAACATAAAGTCATTCATTGCCTTAATTTTAAACTATAATTTATAAATTTTTATTTATTTAACATGAGTTTTCAACAAATACATTTTGAAGTGAATTCTATATAAAATGCAAAATAATAAGTTACAGTATGAAATGAAGATAAATAAAATTGATCAACAATATTAATAAAACAATGGTAAAAATTATTATTGAAAATACAAATTTATTCTTTAAGTTTTTATTTTAAATAATTAATTAATATTTATTAATTTTTAAATTCAGAAAAATTATCTGGTATACATATCTAATTTTATGGTAAAATAAATAAAAATAAATAAAATTAGATTAAACAATGTCGTCAAAAATGTTCTTGTACGTGAAAATAATCATCTAAATAGGTGCCAATTTACTGTTTTATTGATTGAAATAAAAGAAAATTGAGTTAATCTTTTTATTTTTGGATTAAAAATTCTCCAGATATCTACATTTATAAATATTGCGTTCTAAATATGTGACAATGTTAAAATGAATAATAATATTATTATTTTATTTTTTATTAATTATTATTATTATTATTATTATTATTATTATTATTATTATTATTATTATTATTATTATTATTATTATTATTATTATTATTATTATTATTATTATTATTATTATTATTATTATTATTATTATTATTATTATTATTATTATTATTATTATTATTATTATTATTATTATTATTATTATTATTATTATTATTATGTTGGTTTTCGATTAAATTTATTTTAGAATTCGCAAATAAAATCCGTGAAAGAATAGTGACTCAATTTTTTTCTAACATCAACCCATTTTATTGTAAATGTTTTTTGTCATTACAGGCAGAGGCCAAATTTTATCATTAATAACTTACTTTTTCACTATTGGGTACATAAAAATCACCTTGAAATGTCAAGGTTAAAATGCACTAGATAATTTGATAAGCATGTTTTTTTGCGTATACAATTAAAACAAGAATTATTGATATCATTAAAACATAGCGTCAAGTTTACGGTTATGCATGTACAGACAATACCTCGGTTGTTAATAAAACAAATTATAAGAAATTTTGTTTATAAAACTTAAAAATAGAATTTTCAGCTTTTACTCGTAAATCTCTTTCTGATTCTTATCTATTTAATTATTTTTTTCCTTAATTAAAGAGTAACTTTTCTGAGTCTTCCTTCATCAAAAGAAATATTTAACATCAAAAGGTACACATTTTTGATTATTGACAATTATAGAAAATGTATATCTTCAGAGACAACATGCGAATAAGAAAATTGGTAAAATTCAGTTAAACAGAGGAATCTTAAAGCCAATCCTAGGAAAAACACAATGTTTACTATGAAAAGTACGTTGAAGAAAATAGCATAAAATGAGTAGACATTGAGTCCATAGTTAATAATGATTTTAATAGTAAATTGCTCCTAGGCGAGTTCTGAAGTATTTTTAAATTCAGATTTCCATGACCTTTTCACTCATCCATCCTTTCTTATAGCACACAACAACGCCATCGTTTCGGAATTGTTTATACGCCACAAACTGAGACGGTTCAGTTGGCAGGAATAACAAAGGACCTCAGAACCTCATCCGTGTTAATTAAATCATTATTTTGGATTGAATAGATTTCTAGTTCTTTATTTGTAAATTCGACGAAATTATTTTTCATGATTTACTAAGAATCGGGCAATTTTTAACCAACTGTAGATTTGTTTCTTATTGTCAAACTTTTTCTCATAAATTTGACAGTACTAAGGAAACCTTCAATTCCATTTTAAATTGCCACTTGAAATGCTTTTTGTCGACAATCAAAGTTTGAAACCAAATGTTACTTATTTCTCTCGTCAACTAAGTCCTAACATTATTTTCAATGCCTGGCCAACTCGACACTTTGCATTATACTGTCCTTTCTTTTGGATCGAAATTAATTGGAATAACCTCGTTTTTGCGCAATTCTCTAATGAATTTCTCATCTCACCCGTACATTTCAGCAGCCTTTCGGTTCGTATGGGTTTATATATAATCAAGAGATTTGAGTTTAGTTGATGCCCTATACGATTTTCTTGTCTTTTTAGACATGGAAAAAATAGCAAATTTTTTAATTTAACTAATAATTTATTAAAATCATAAAATATTTATAATATTCAATTAATTTATAAGAACTTTTTTTCTAATTTCACCACTGATTTTTTTCCCATTGAATTTATTAAACAGAGCTTGAAGACTGTAAATCAGTAATATATCGATGTTTTTGATATATTACTGATTTATAGCCTTCAAGCTCTTTTTAATAAATTCAATTTATTTGCATATAAATGCATTAACTTATTTATAAGATTTAATAAATACAATGTCAATTGATAAGAAATCAGTGCTGAAAATTGAAAAAAAAGTTCTTATTTTACTAACTTTATTTTTATGATTAATGGGTGCGGGTTATACACGAAATTTTCTTATATTTTACCAAATTTCTGTGGTTTATACATGCGAAAATACGATCTACTAATAGGTTAATTAGTAATTACATGATTATATGTACGGAATCCAATAAAGTTTATTAATCCTAATAAAATTAATTAAACACTCAAAATGCACGAAATTAATGCATTTTATATTTTGAGTTAAATGATTTAATCATCAAAGCTTCAGAAATAATACGCTCCCAATAATTTTTGAAACCCCTAGATAACATTCTAAAATCAGAGTAGTCTGTTTTCAACTTAAATGTCTTGTTATACTCAAAAATATTACAGTTTAATCAGAAATACTCTGGAACTTGTATACAGACATGACGGGCAGCCTCCAACCGTTTTTATAGAAGCTGTTTAATGTCTGATAATAATGTTGGGTTATGGAGTTGGTGATAAAATTCGAATTCTTACTCCGACTCCAAGCGTGTCTTTGACTGACCCACGAATAACAATTAACACTGAAAACTTTATTGAATATCACAAATATTTTCACAATGATTCAATTTGGCTCAAAGGCTAACTATCGATTATACCGTGCTTATTACAACACTATGGTGAGGAATAGCATACTCGTATCACCTTGATTTGACAAATCTCTGACAACTGAGGAGTGTAATAATTGGCAATTTTAACTGGTGTTCTCTGATTTTGACTTGGCTTTACTCGCCTAACTTTACTCTATTATCAACGAAATGAACTCTGGGTGATTCTTTTTATTTCTGTTTTCTCTTTAATTTCTCTGCTTCAATTTTATTCAATTTTTTCTTCCAATTTGTCTTCTCAATTGTTCCTACAAACTGTTTCGCTAATACAATTCTTCCACGTGTTCTCTTAATTACTTTATAAATTGTCCTCTATCAATCTGCCTGCTTCTTCTGTGCTACCTCCTATATCTCGTCAGTTTTGTGGCACTTCAGTTTATCTTCAATTCCACAATTTTTTCTCCAACATGATTTCCCAGTTTTCCCTGCGACCGAGTTATCTTTGACAGCTGTCGCAATATTTTCTAATTTTTCCTTTTGCGGCTCCTGTCTGTTTTTGTTTTGTTTCCTTTATCACTGGCAAGCTGTCGAGATAAGAATATTGTTGTTTTTCTATTTTACAGATTTCAAAATTCCTTTTTCCTTTTTGTACTAATTAATTAGTGCTGACCTTGGTTTTTATTTTCATGTTTGATTTATTTTGTTTCCTTCCTCTTTCTCATTTCTCATTTCTTTTTGCTTTCGTTTTCTTTTCTGAGTTTTCATAGATCGTCCCGTTTGTCATGACGATCTTCCCCGCAGTAATTTTATTTATTTATTTATAATTTGTCATTTAGATATCCTCAACAATAATATATTGGAATTATATATTTTTATTTCAGTTTACATATAAATTATTAAATTTTCTTAGAATTCGAATTAATTAATTATTTATTAATTGATGACCTATTATAACCTGAATTATCTTTAAATGTATTTATTGTAAGATTAGTCAAGAATGATACTAAATTACGTTTGATAGGTTAAGAAATTTGATTTACCCATTACCTCTCAGATTTTTAAAATAATTATTTTTTGCAAAATTGAATTTTATTGGGATAAAATACACTACTTAATCTAAAATGACAAAACACATTATAAATGCTTCAATTGAGCAAATAAATACTTTAATTACCAACTGCAAGTATCCAGTGATACGAAATTTGAAAATTAGAACTGTAAAACACACTAATCCCCATTTGGGGATTACAGTAATTAATAGGTTAATTGTTAAGTTTTTCTTCGTATAAAATCGATTATTAGTAATTTTGAATGCATTTAAACAAAATCAAGTTTCAATTTCTTATGGTTATAACACTAAATAATAATGGGTAAAAAATCTGTATGTTTCAAAAGGTTCGTTTGGATAATAAAAAATTGATGAAGGCACAGTTGATGCGGTTAGGTTAGTTTAAAAATATAATAATAAATGAAACACGTATTCTAAATTGACAAACGATTTATTGAAAAGAGTCTGTTCAACTGACTTATCATTAAAATAATTAATGGGATGGATGAGCTTGCTGTTCATTACACAACTTCTCTCATATCGGAATCAAACTGGGTACAGAACAGTTACCTTCCTTTCTGGTTTCAAGTTAATTTTCACATGATATTTACTCTTTATGATATTATATGTAATAATTATATATACCCTCTTATTAATAATTATATATACCCTCTTATTAACCCTCTCCGTATATTTGTCGAATATATTCGACATTAAAGCAAGATGTCACTTCCAGTTTCATAGGCCATTGCAAAAGTACATCGTTTTCACCGCGCATTATGAAAAAGAAAACCGAAAGATGTGTCCCTTTTCCAGCTTTGAATCCATCGGGATGAAGCTGAAGGCACATTTTGTAACCGTTTTTGTGGGAATAGAACGGGTCACTATAAATATCAGCATTATTTTTTACACGGAGAGGGTTAAAAAATGTGACTCAAAATTTTAAAATTTATAATAATAGAAATATTTTTAGAGTGGCACCCCTCGGTGCACAGTTTGGGAACTATTGGTATAATGAATTTGAACATGGTCATACGAGCACTACAAATATTAGACACAGTAGTCGACCAAAAGAAGCAGGTATTCCGTAAGTCAAAAAATACACTAAGAAATTTAAAACGATCCCAAAATTCAAAGATCCGCAAATTAGCCATAATGACAAACAAGTCAACATCGTTCATGAGCACTTGTATATGAAAAGGCTGATTGTAAAGTTGTTTCATTAACAAACGATCAAAAACAACGAGCTAATGATTCGGAGCAATCTTAAAACTGTTTCAACATAATTTAAACCGCTGATAAAGTGCGAATCCATTACAACATCTTTGAGTTTACACAACAATCAAAATAGTGCGTAGAAACCGGTGGAAGTACTCCGAAAAAAACAAAAAACGCAACAATCGACTTAAAAGATGACGGCAACTATCTTTTGGAATGCACCTGAATTCATTGACTATTTTCAAAAAGGTAGAACAATTATCGATGAATACTTTTCAGCATAACTGGAATAAAAATTGAAGTACTCAGCATAAAAATTAAGCTCAAGGCAAAAATGATCAGATTTGAAGAGTGCATTTTCATCATGACCACGTACTAACTCATAAAGGTGTAATCGCAACAGCAAAATTAGTGGAATCACGTTATAAATTGCCTGCCCATTCGCTATATCCTTCAGATCCGGCTCCATGCGACTTCGTACTTTCAAACTTGGATATTTTTTTTGGATTTTTTTGATCGTATTAAAAACGTTGGATGAAATATATTGAGCTCAAGGGAGACTATGTTGAATAATAAAATAGAATTTTTTCAAAAAATAATTCGTGTTTTCTTAAGTATGTTAAAGACTTATCAAAACACTTAGTTGTTTAAATGAATTTACAAGTATTCTAATTGATGTGGCTAAACTTCAATAATATGCGTATCAGAAGACGTAGGTAACTTTGGATGTTAAATATTTGTGATGAATATGATTTCTATGAATCGGTAGGTGAGTCTGACCGACGTGATAGTAATAAAAGAATTATTTAATTAGTTTTAATTTAATATATATTATTATAAATTTATATAATTACAAATTTTGTAATTAAATCAATTCAAAAAGATATTATTGGATAAAAATAGAAATATTACATATCCTTGCACATTGCGGTACCATTGAGATTTGGGTGCTAGAATTTGATAAATTTCTTATCTTTCAATAATTTTTTTTTCAAATTAATTATGTATTTAATTTATTTTTATATTAGAAATAATTTTTCATCATTTTCCAATTCCATTGCTAAAACATTTTCCTAATCAAAAATTTGATATATAAATAAAAAAAAATCAAAGTTTTATTTTTATGGTGACACTTTTTTGTTAGTAAAACTGTTTTAATTGTAACATCAAAAAGCGCGATTTTCAGTGATAACATTTGTAGTAGTGACATTAATTAAAGATAAAAATACCAAATAATACCAATAAATGCTATGAAAATAATTATTTTTTTTTATTTTTTGGTTGTAAATAAAGATTTGAGACAAAAAAAACAAAATTTTAATGATTAGTAAAATCTTTTATTTTTTGTTGATCTGTTGTTGATTTGTTCTAACATTTAATTTAGTTTAATTACAACTATAGATCATAAATCTTCCCCCATGTAATAAATTTCAGGCACTGCCCTACAGAGACCTGCACGGTCTCTGGTCAGGCCGATATTTTGTTACTTTATTCGGGTTCAGGTCGGGCTCAGGCTTTATTTTAAAAATGAATTTATTTTTTATGGATTTTTAATAAATAATTTCATTTGCTCCAATGATGAATGAATTAAAATAAAATTTACGTAAGTAAATTTCCTTGCTTACATGAATTTAATTTTAATTGGCTAAAATGACAGCATTTTGATACGATAGACTTGAAAATCTAGTACAAAATTCTTGATAAATATGAATTCGTCTAATTCGGTCTTTATGATTGAGCTAAATTATTTTACTAAACGCAATAATATTTTAACTTGAAATTCTTTTTTTCGGGTGGGGTCGGGTTCAGACTATAATGAATTATGAAGAGTAGGGTACGGTTCGGGTTGGGTAAAAAATTTACCTGTCAGTGCAGGTCTCTGCTGCCTTACCCTTACACTAGATTTACTGACATTAAATGACAATTTGACGAGTGTCCATAAAAAGGCATTTACAACATTTTTCCGCTAAACTGAAAGGGCGACAAAAAAGGATAGTGATATTTTCGCGTGTCATTGTATCATTAATAACCAACATAAAAAAATTGGGAAAAATAATATTTCTCTTGTATTTTTAATTTTAAAAATTGAATCCGTCTAATTTACGGGTTCGCAAAATCTAGAGTTAAAAAAATGGAAATACCGAAAATTGTTGAATAAAATGGAAATAAAAGAAGTTAAAAAGAAATTCAAAATAAAATTTAACTGTAAATTAAAATCAACTTTCCCTATTTCAGACTATAAATTAATAGAAATTTAAATAAATTAAATTAAATTAATTAAGATGATTTGTTTAAAAAATTAAAATAAAGATAAAATGTAATTTTTAAATTAATTTTCTCTCTTTATTTTAGACTATTTTATTAATATTTATTGAATCTTCGACACAGACTTTTTCTTTTAATGAAAACCTTCACTTTTAAACATCTTAATACTTTTCTAAATAGATTTCTTTTACATTTTAACAGACTCTCATAGCACTGTTTCGCTTTTATTTCATGTTTATTACAAGTCAAAATATTAAAAAATATGGTTTAAAACTGGCCAACTCTTCGTGAAATACATGTTAATGATTTTTAAATAAAAACATTTAATTTTAAGATTTTTCTAGAAATAAATGAAACTTTATCCTAATTTAAAAGAATGAATTATTCGTTTTATAATTAAAAATAATAACTATAGAAAATCAAAATTAAATAAATATACGATAATAATTTGTAAGCAAAAAATTTCTTTTCAAAAAAATATTATAAATCACTTTGTTAATACGGAATGTTATTTGTACATATTTATGGCAAACGAAATCAAAAGCTCAAATGGTATTTATTTGTTTTAATAATGGAATTTCAAATCAATTGGCAAATTTGCCGAATTGTGAATATAATATTATATATATATATACAGATTGAAATGAAAATAAAATTATTTTTATCGATATTTATTCATAGTTAGATAGTAAATTAAAACAAAACAATAAAGAATAATAAAACGAGATTAGAGCTGAAAATTCAAAAAAATTCAAATAATCCGTAAATCATTAAAACAAAAAANTCAAACCGGTGCATTTAACAATCTAAATTTATACCATTAGATGATAATAAACCCAATAGAGATTGTTACATAATTATCTTTCACACATTCCGAATGCACTCTATGTGGTCGAGTAATTAAATATAATCAACCATAATCTATTAAATATATAATTGAATTAGTTGTCAACTTGTCCATTTGACAAGTACATTGGAGATAACGACAAAACCTTAATGGCAAGACATTACATAACAATCATGTAGATAAAGCAAAGACAAACTCATTTCGACAGACATTTGTTGAATCTATTCAATAAATAACACCTTATTTCAATTTAAACAAAACCTTTATTTCATAAATAATCTTGACACTGTTATTGCTACATGTCACCTTCATATAAACTACAAAAACTTCATAAATAAACAATATTTGAAACAAACCTTCGGGCACTGAAAATGTTTCAATGGGTAATCGGTGAAATGCTTTTGTAAATAATATGTTTTGTTTAGTTTTAATTTGTAAAATTTATTTTAAATTTTCATTTCACAATGTTCGCGAACTTTTTCTTTCAGACACAATATTATTTCAAGAATTAAATAATCGATAAGAGTTTTAAATTATTTTTAATTATTTAAAAAAAAACTTTAATTAATTTAAATGCCAACAATAAAAACGATAAATGCAGAAAAATTAGTTAATTAAAACAAATAAATCGTCAACCCGTTAAAAAATAGATTATTAATTTTATTATTAATTTAAAAATCTTATTTTACTATTTTCTATAAATCCTATACAAGTTTTTAAGGTGACTTTGAATTCTAGAATAATTATTTTATAATAAATAGAATTTTTTCACCAACATTTTTATGGATTAATTTATTTGTAGGAAATTATTAATACGCAAATAGTCAAAATTAATAAAATTGAAAATAATTGTTTTTTTCTGGAAATAGAATTTTGTCTACATACAAATTAAATATAAATTTCCATTTAATTTTTAGTTCTTTAGTTTTACTATTTTGCATATGTAATAATCTAGTTTCATAAGCTTTTTTAAATTTCAATCTTTTAAATATTTTTCACTGAAATTTAAAATTTATGAGTTTGTTAATAAAAAGTGTATTTATGAAAATTTATTTTATAACAAACTCCCGAATTTTTTTCCCTAGAATTTAGAAATTCCGTTGGAAAAATTATGAATTCTTAAATTGCTATCCCAAGATGTATTAGTCTTTTTAATATTTATTTTTAAATTTAAATTTATGATTGTGCTGATTATAGGTAATTTGAAAAATTAAATATATCAAATTATTTTTTTGTTTTACTTATCTCAAAAATTTCTCAAAATGGACTTTTTATTAAAAATCATTACTATAAAAAGTAAACACTAGAAAGCGATTGATGTTAAGATAATTCTTTCATAAACTAAAATTTCTTATTGTAAACAAAAAAGTGGAATGAATATTTTTTAAAAACGCATTCTCAAAGCAGGAACTTCATTTAGAGAAACCTACGCTTAAGTTTTGACAGTTAGTAAATTTTTAACTAAATTGAAAAGAAATAACGAAAAATAAAAAATATCAGTGAAATTTTTATTCTTGTTTTTCTAAAAGTTGGCTCACCAGAAAAAAATTGATAAACACATTTAAAACAAAAGAATATTGTAAATGTCTCTTAATACTTCTCAGTAACATTAGACCAGCGATTTTTGGCTGTCTGGAGACGAAATATCGTAGTAAAATAAATAAATAAAAATTAAAAGTAAAATCAAAATGTTCTTCAATATTGTCCGTCAAAGAAAAAGAAAAGTCAATCAGGATTCAACATTCAAACAACTTAATGTAAAAAATGCAATTTTCCTTCCAAAATGTGTTTCATGTTTTACTTTCTTTATGAATTATTTAAAATAAGTTCTAAATTGCGTTCATAAAAACAAATATATAAATAAATGAGAAAATAAGTTATCCTCAACTTGATTTATATACCGACGAAGAACATACTGACATACGTAAAGTATATAATTCTTTAATAATTACCCGTTTCAAATAAAAAATTCATAATTACATTCATAAGCCGATAGACAGCAGAATTGCAAAGTTTATTTCAATGATTATTCAATATTTCTATCTTTTAGTTTTCCTATTTTTTTAAAATATAAAAAACTTTGCCTTTTCCCACATTTACATTGCTTATTGAAAATAAATGAAAAACTACCAATTAATGCTTAATTTGTTGACGTCAGTCTAACCTTTTGCAACGGTTAGATATATTAAAACAATTATTTTCTTTTGTTTTAATTAACCGACAAATTTAATTGATCTCAATTTTTTTGATTAAGAAATTTAATCGAATGAAATTACTTGATTTATATTAGATTTTTTTTTACTTTTTCCAATGGAAAACCAATTATTATCGAAATCAATGTCCCGATAGTTTTCGTTTAAATTTTTTGGTATCAAGAAATTAATTCAAATTTCAAACGAAAATCTTTTACTTAAATCTCAGCATAAATAAATCTTCAAATGTGCATGTGCTACAAAATTATAAATTATCTTTCAATCAACCAGAAACATTTCATCAATGCTACTGTTTTGTTTTAATGCGCATCCAGCACAATCAATTGTGCAGAAAAATCAATTATGTTTCACTATTATAATTACGATTGCATTTTTCATAATTGTTTTTTTTTCAGGTCAGAGAATTTTATTGAATATATTTTTGATAAAATCAATAAAATGACATTTTTCAATTTGATAAATATTTTTAATTATTATCATTATAATTATAATTTGTATTAGTTTAAAGTAATGAAAAACAATTATTTTAAAGTTCAAATTATATTTGATATATTTTCAAAACTAATCGATATTGTTAAAAATAAAATCAAAAATTCAATATATTTTTATAAAATGCGAAGAATTCATAAATGTAATTAAAATTAAATAAAAAAATAATGGGTTTGGTTTTAAATTTTTTTAATTTAAAAAATTTAATAAAAAGGTAACGGTGAAATGAAATTCCAATTATTTAAAATTTTCTAAAATTAATTTCAACAGAAATTCTCAGTTATTAAAATGCAATAGATTGAAATGAGGGGAAAAATTCCCTCTACAATTAATGGCAGAAAGAGTGGAAATGATAATTTAAACAATCAACATTTGGTAAACAAAATTGAAACTGACTTTTATTTATAAGGATTAAGATTAAATTATCCTATCGTCTAGGAAAACCGCAGAGAAACAAACAGCCGTCTTATTAATCTAGCCAACATTTATTTATCTTGAAATAGCTGAAACAGAAGCAGAAATAATAAATAATCGGCCGGGTAACTGAATGATAGATTTTTTTTTTAAAAAAAAAACAAAAATTTATTTGTGCGCTAGAAATGAAATATTCCAAATTTCCCCAAATTTCAATAAACAAAATATCAAAGTGAAAATATTCTCCAAATAATTAGTCATTCTGAACAACTGAAGCGATGCAGTTCAAAATGGGGGATTTTTCCCCATCGTAAAATCATGCTACAAACTAATTAACGAAAACAACTTACATGATTCTCTGGTTTCGGAGATGACATTTTCACAATATTCCACAATCTAAAATAAAATATTATTTTCTTAATTAATTTTTCTCTGATATTAATTTTATAATTATTAATATTATTTATTTATTTTTTTCTAGTAATTTAATTATAAAAGTTACTCGTTTGAAAAATTTTATTTTTAATAAAAAAAAATTGTTTAATAAATTACACAATCAACACTCGTAAATAAATTGATAATAAACCAATCAAATAAACGATTGTCTACAAAGAGTAAACATTTTTCACTTAAAACTCTACCTGACGCCGTCACAATGAAATCATTTCCAACTCGCTATTTTATTAAAACTTAGGTCAATATCTGAAATTAACTGGGCAAACATTTCAGACCTTTTCTATGACACAAAAAAAAAATAAATAATAGAACATTTAAAATTAGTGCTTGAATTTTGTTGATTTTATTGTCAAAATTTAATAAAAAATAAATTTACAACTTAAAATTTAAAAACCAATTTTAATCTTACCCGAAAAATCCTCGGTAAACATAAATACATTAATTTATAATTAAAATAAACAAATAATTTTTTCCCATTTTAAACATTTAACTCACTGGAAAAAATTGCATAATCGATTAAACGTTTTTTGTCACTAATAAAACAAATCAAAAATATTAAATTAATAAAAAAGTTAAATCTTTAAATCAAAAAAAAAACAAAAAAAACATTAAACTCACCGCGAATCAAACTGCAAACATTAAATGCATAAATAAGTCATTCACTATAAAGGCATGCCAATTTGGCTTTGTTGTGTCGACCAGTTTATATAAACAGAACTGCAAACTCATTAACTTTGACTCATTAAATAACTAAAAATAAATGTAGAATCACAATCATAACATATACAACATAAAGATAGCGAATTTATTTAGGCTTACTAACCATAAGTAAAAAAAAGGCTTGTGCTCTAGCCAAAACAATCACTAAGACATTGCATATAATTGTTTCTTTACTAACCAACTTTCTGTTTGTTTGTTTGTATGCCGGTGGCTTCTTTGTATTGGTGTTTGTGTGTTTGTTATGTTTACAAACTGATAAACATATTTTACTCCATACACATGCTTGTATACATACATACATACAAACAAACAAACTCGCTAAACAAGCATGCAATAACATTGATATATTTTATATACATATATATATGTATACATATTTATATATATATATATTTTGTTAGATAGATGTGCATTTTGATGGGAATAACACAACAAATAAACATTGGAAAAGCTAGATTTATTTAGTGCTGACTCGATCGATATGTTTGGCAGGACAAATAATTATAAAGCTTTCGACAAACTAATTACGGTTGGCGTGCGGCTATTGATATTCAGACAAAAATGTATTCTAGCAGTCGTGTTGTTGTTGTTGTTGTTTTTGTTGTTGTTGTGGTTGTTGTTTTTGTTTTGATAAACCATAAATGGTAAAAGCCATGGAGAAATAAATTTACTAACAAATTATCTAAACAACTTCAATGCTAATTATATGTAGTTATGTTTATCGACAACAAATATGACTGAAATGTCGGGAAATATTATATTTGCTATGCCTAGTTATTAATATCCCACATGTTTATTTTCGTAATATTGTTTTCAATTAATGTGATTTGTGTTTATTTAAACTCATAAATGGTAAAAAAAATTTACAGAAAAATTTAGAAAAAACTGTTTCGTAAACATTGGGATTTTTTTTGTGTTTTTGATTTGTTGCGTTTTGTTTGGATTTTTTCAAACGACACTTTTACTACATTGTATTGTTTTTTGTTGATATTTGAAATTAGAAATGTGCTCGTTTGAGTTTCAATGTAAACAAATTTTTTTAAATAAAATAACCTATGTGAATAAATCATGTGACAAAGTGCAAATGAAGAACAGTCTTTTTTTTTAAATAAATTTGTTAACTTAAAAACAAAAAATTGAATTAGGATTTTTTTTTAATATTGTGTTTTGAGTGTTTTAGAAAAATATTTTAAGATTGAGTTGATTTCTAATTCAGATTAACAGTGTAAATTATTTTTTTTTAATTTCTGTTATAATATTTGTTTTTCTCAATTAAAATTACAATTCTGTTAATTTCAAGTTAGACTTAGAAAAGTGCATTTGGAAGTCATTGTACAATAATTTGCAATTTTTTGATTTTTTTTAATATTCATTTAAATGGGATAAAAATGTCAGAAAAGGTGTTTTTAAAAAAATTTTAACAATAAATAATTTATTACTTTTGAATACATTCTATGTCACACATGTTTCGTCCTGGAGGCCACACAAGAATTTATTTTTTTGATTTGTTATTAAAATTTTAGTCGATAATATTTACTGTGTACAAATCATTCTAAGAAATCTAGGAGTTCTTGGAAAACGAGCATAAGTCACAGGTAAGAGAGTCAACGTTTTTAAATTGTTATTTTACAAATAATATAATACAAAGGCTTCTTTCAAAATCCCACAATTTCATCAAATGTCGTCTTATGATTTATCTTGTCACTTTTCACCAGACAACTATTTTATTCCATTATATTATGTCATAATTAGATTTTATTAAAAATTTAATTGTAAGAACTGTATGAAAATAATTAGGGATTTTAAAATTGTTGCATAAAAATTCGAGAACTTATAAAAAGTTGCGCTCACACCTTCCTCAAAATCAAAGGAAATATTAAAACCTACTTGGTAAAGACTAAGACTAGAATTTATCGTTATCTATAAAATTGATAAAGATGCAAAAATTGTATAACCCAAGACATCTCAGAATTCACTTAATGTCATTTATTTGGCTGACACCATAGCAAGATTTAAATCCCAACAAAATCAAAGCCGGCTATACTAAATCTGGCACTATGGATGACATTTATTTATTTGATTAAAAATTTAAATAAAAAATACATTTTTTATTTAGGCGATACAACTTTACAGACAAAGAGAACAATTATCAAATTCTGTCGCACTTAACTCGGCTTTCAAGGTGTCATCCAGGCTCAACACCCCCAAAGCTGGCTCTATGTTAAAATTTAAAACAGGCTTTAAGAAAATTCCTTATTTCATAGTTATTATTTTATAATTTTCATTTTGTTTTAATTATTATTTCAAAAATAATCAACCATAATTTTCATTTTCACTTTTGAGTTGTCTATAATTGATAAATTAAAAGTAATAATGATTAAATTGAAAATTTATATTCCTTTTGAGTCTTATTTATAACAACAAAAACATTTGTTACTTACAAATAATCACTAGTAAATATTATTAAATATTTAAGAAATTAATATGAAGTTATACAATATATATATGTTGGGTTTTAAATGAAATAAAGAAGCAACAGTCGATATTTCTGATTCCTCGTACTATTTTATATTCAATAAACAACAACCCAACGTATAAAATGCAAAAGTAGATAGATGTGTGGAATCCACCCCAAAAGGAATTCTCGACTCTCACAATTTTATTTTTGGCGACTACGGGGGTTTTTTAGACACCCCATAAATTTATTTAATTTTGTTTTAAGAGATGATTACATAATAGTTTTAATCTTACTTCAATCATTGATTAAGTAATTTTATAATTTGTTTTAATCGGTTATTGCATAATATTTTTAATTTTGTTAAAATCGATGATTATATAACTTTTAAAATTGATAATAATAATAATAATAATTTTTTTAAAAGAGAGCTTGAAGAGTATAAATAAGTAATATATCGATGTTTTTTGATACTCACGAATTTTCGGCACTGCCTTTTTCAAGTGAATTTGAAAAAGGCAGTGCCGAAAATTCGTCAGTATCAAAAAACATCGATATATTACTGATTTATAGTCTTCAAGCTCTCTTTTTAATAAATTCAATGGAAAATATAATCAGTGGTGAAATTGGAGGAAAAAATGTTCTTATAATAATAATAATAATAATAATAATAATAATAATAATAATAATAATAATAATAATAATAATAATAATAATAATAATAATAATAATAATAATAATAATAATAATAATAATAATAATAATAATAATAATAATAATAATAATAATAATAATAATAATAATAATAATTGCTCGGGCATCTTATTAATTGAAATAATTTAAGAATTTATTGAGAGGCCTCATTACTTTAAATTATAAAATTTAGATTTTTAATCGGGACCTTTGGAAATATTTAGAGAATTTACTAAAAAGTTATATCAATGGTTCAATCATTATCTCAAATTCCCAGGATTCTCGAGTTATATGACTTTAGCTTTCTATCATTGGCAGGCTTAAAATGTATTCTGTGCCTATCAATTTTGTGATCTTGAACTTAAAAATTTAATTGCGTTTTAAAAAAAGAAATTTAAAATTAAAGTTTATATAAAATTATATTTTTTAATTTAGTGTGGATTGTTCTAAAAGTTTGATTCAATATTATATTATATTTGTAAAGTATTTTAATTGAAAAAAAGTTTATTTTATTGAAAATAATATTGGAAGTTTGAAAGATGTTATATTATGAGAATCCTCCTTCGACTAGAGCAAGCTTAAACAAAGACATTCAAAACAACCATATTTATAATTTAGTAAACCCTGAAATAGTAAATTTCTTTAAAATTCTTGAATCAGATTAAAAACCGTTGTCTATGGCAAAAGATGCTCCTCCTGTTTTGAAAATGTTGTGTGAACATCCGGAATTAAATGCTTATTCTGATTTAATCGAAAAAATCTTCAGCAAGACGTTCATCCAAGTTTGAAAAGTTTATATTAAAGTTACTGAATTTTAAAAACTTTGTCCATATGTCAAATCTCTGAAATTAAAAACAATTGCATTTATTCTAATTCGTAATTTGGAGTTGCCGATCAGAATTTGGCACTCTCGAATTCAATGTCTATACAGATTTGGGAATTAGTCAACGGAATGATGAGGTTTAATATTGTTTGGTTATTGGGTTGGTGATAATATTTGTAAGTTCAAACTTTTTTACTCTGACTCCAAGCGTGTCTTTGACTGACCACAAATAACACTTGACAACAGAAATCTTTATTGATAATCACAAAAAATTTCCACTTTACACTGACAATAAATTCAACATTCCGCTCGGTGACTATACAATGCTTATTGCAATACTTAATAAGGAATAGCACTCGTGTACAACACCTGATCACTAACTACTGATTGGTTTATCGACTGGGACTTTGAGTTGGTTGTCTTCTTTGACCTTCTTCGAGAACTTTATTCAAATATTCAATAACTTCTTTTCGTTTATTTGTCAACTAATTCTTTTCTGCAAATCTTCTCCAACAATTATTCTTCACAATTATTTTTCTAATTACTCTTCACAAATCGTCTTCCAATAAATTTTCGTCTGATTTGTCTAAATTGTTGCCTCGGTTTTGTTACTCTTTTGTGTCCATCAGTTTCTTTTTATATAACTTGATTTATTTGTGGCACTAGAGATAATCAAATGTTTTCCACTTTTCTTTCCCCGCATTTCCCGACTGTTCCCATTTTATCTCTGACAGATGTCGAGAAATGTGTTCCTTTTCCTTTTTTTGTTAGACCGATTTCTCCCGGCAATTCCGCCATTTTTGAAAAGCTGTCAAGATACGGCTTTTCCCATATTTTTAGTTTTTCTGGAATTTGGAATTCCTCCTTCGTTTGTACTTCTAATTAACAATGAACTTTGTTTTAATTTTTTGTTTGTTTTCTTTTATTTGATTTACCATTTTCATTTTTCATTTCTTTTTACTTCCGTTTTCTCCTCCGAGTTCCCCTAAATCATCCTATTTGTCATGATGATTTTTCCTCAGGTATTTTACTTATTTATTCTATTATTTGCTATTTAGATTTCCTCAACAATATCTCAAAAGTTAAATGGAATAAGTATATTGGCTAGAAAATTGACGAAGTTTTCTATTGTTATGTATTAAATTGCTGAACACATAAGTTACGTAGATCTCGAAAAACAACAGAGTCGGATCCGATAATGTTGTTCTAGAAAAATCAATGAATCCCACTAGCTGAATCTAAATAAAATAGCAATCACTCAAATTAATGCATCTCAAGTTCGCGATATCATTTCCGCCTGCCTTCATCACCACGGCTCCAATACTCGACCAAAACAATAATAATAATAATAATAATAATAATAATAATAATAATAATAATAATAATAATAATAATAATAATAATAATAATAATAATAATAATAATAATAATAATATAACCCATCCTGATGAAGTGGTTCCTAATCGATATGGTTGTTCACTAGAATCTGAAATCGTATACGATTTAAATAAAAACCATGCCATAATTATTTTAATAAATATAGAACTTATTTCAATAAACGAATCGATTTTGTTTGAAAGTAGAATATTGTTAGAAGATGGGAGAATCCTAAAAATTTTAAAATTAAAATATTATACAATAGGGTCAGATAGATATAGAATAAATATACATATTCAGAAAAAAGTTAATGAAAATTGTTTCGAATACAAGATAACTATGATGATGATAATTTGGTGATCTATCGACAATTATGACTATATTGATTAGATTATTTTATTTTGATTATGATAATTATAAATACATCGATTGTTTTTATTTTATGGTGATGTGAATTTTTAAATAGCAATCAATTTTGAACTTAATTGACAGATTCTGAAAATTCTATGAAACACCTGCCGCCAATCGATTGTTTTTGATTTGACAATAATTTTATCGATCTTCTATTGGTGCATGCTGTAAAATGTTAGAAAAATTTTCAACAATTTCAAACATAAAATATCGTTTTGGGTTATTTTGTTGTTGTTGCTTTACGATTTTTATTTGTTGATAATGATTTATTTATTCATCGTATTATATTCATTCTATGCGCGATCGAAAAGTGTTGCGTTATGAGAGATGCTACTGATCAGATTTTAATCGTTTTGGACTTTGATAAAATAAACAATAATAATAAAGGCTTATTAAAATGTTAAGCAAAATATTTTTAGATTAATCCAGTAAAACAAAATTGAATAATAATTATTTGGGAATCTACTCCTTGAAACGACTGCTTTTGCAAATATTGAGCAAATTGCAAATCGAGTTCCTATTTAAACAACACATGATTAGGATTTATCGAAATCGATATTGTAAATATTCTCGAAAATATCAATCAAAATAAATAATGCAAAATATATTTAATTTCAATTTCATTCAAACGATTTCAAATGGAAACCAAACAAACAAACAAAACCAAGAAAATCGCATTTAAAATAAACAAAATACCAGGGAAAATGGAATAGGTATGTTGACACTCTAAATGGGGTGTCAACAGAAAATTGGTATATATACAGACTGATATTTCAGTCAAACCACCCCAAAAAATCATTTGCGAAGAAGAATTGCAAATTCAGTAATTGATATTGCAATATAAATTTGAGCATACAGATTTACATAACCGAGCTCAGGTGATAGCATTTAGAGACTATTAGCAAAGAAAACAAGACAAAAAGAGAACCCTATATAAAATTACATAATTGACTGTGTGAAAAGGTGAATATTTTATTTTGTAATATATCATTATTGTTATCAAATAAAAGTCTTGAACGAACCAGTGTTTGACTTATTTATTTATATAAGATCATCAAGTTGAGATTCTTGGAACCTCAACAATATGTTACTAATATTAACAACGGTAATCTTAGAAATAGACCGTGCCATTATAATAATTCCAACTTAAAATTTGATTCTGTCGATCAACACATGCGCCTTTCTAATACTTCTAAATTTGAATCCCAAAATCCAAGTTTATACATAATTGTATTATCCTATAATGAAAATATTTTAAATGATGTAAAAATTAGTGAAGAAGTTATTAAAGATGTTGATATCTTATATAGGTCTAAAATTATTGGGGAAATTAATTAATTTAATTTTGTCATTTGTGTAAAAAGACATTAGTTGATTCAGTAAGGGATTATGACTAGTTTTCCGGACAATTTTTGAGTGCGGCTTGTTTAAACTGTAATTTATCAGGAAAAACTTGACCAGTTACTTTTCTGAATTTGAGAGGATATGATTTCCATCATATTCTCAAATTTTGATTAAATTAGTTTAATTTTTGGAATATTAGGTTTATTTGCAAGAATCAATAGATTAGCTATAAAATTTATCGATTCTTGTCATTTTTAATGAATTTTTAAAAATGCGGTATATACTTTAACATCATTACCATTGATAAGTGGCGAATTTCGTAGGTAATTGTTAATAGTAAGCGGGTATTCCTATATAAATTTGCTACTAGTCTTAAAGTGCTTCAGGGAACTCCCATATTACCAAACAATATTATTATAATTAGGGAATGCAAAACCGGTAAACGATTAACTTGGTATTATTTTAAAAAAAATTACCAAAATTACCGGAAATTTTGGTAATTTTTTAAAAATAATTTCAATATTACCCTTGAAAAATAATTTAACTATATTTTAAATTCATATCCGTTATCCAAATTTACCAATTAAAATTATAAGTCCTGAAAATTGTGTTAATTAGAGGAAATTGAAAGATAAAACATTGTAACATTGTTCTATTTATGAAACATAGAAACTAACAAAGTAGAAATAGTAATAGTACCGTTACGTGTGCTATTAATTCGTAAGTGTGGATGATTATGTGTGTGCGTTGATGTGTGGTTACTATCAAATTTACTCAAAATTACTAATACTAAAACCCATAGATACATATACAAATATTACATAATATATTATATCCTGTGATATTTGGCTTGGTATTTACTCCTCACTTGTCACTGCCCATTGAAGCAATTTGGTACCACTCCCACCTTACTACTCAATAATTAATCAGAAGTTAATAAATATTTTCATTAATTATTTCCTTTTATTTTACTATTTTTATTTAATTAATTAATTATTATAATTTTATTTCTTTATTAATTTTTTTATTTTGTTTTTTAATTTAATTTATTTGAGTTTAAATTTAAATTATTAATTCTTATATGTAATTCTTATTACTCTTTTTACTAATTTACACAAACTGAGACAAAAATGCTCAAAATATAAAAATATATTAGTCAAACTTATTATACATTTAATTCTAAAAAAAATCAATAAAAACAAAATTTTTAACAAATATTTATTTAAATAACATCTGGTATATCTTCAGCTGATTCTTTGAATTGCGAGAATGATGGATCCGGATCGAATTATTGAACAGCAAATGAGGCACTTCCCATATAAATCCTATATGCATACCTTTTATTTTTCTCTACCCAAACCCTTTTATCATCTGCGTTGGTAAGTGCAGTTTTTTCATTTTTTATGGCGAATAGCTTGTTATTTTTGATAATTATTCTAGTTTGCGGTACAGAAAAAATTAATCAATTAAAAGTTAACCAGATCATTTTTGAATAAAAATAAGAATTCTATAGTCTTTCGTTGTAATTTTATTTAAATTATTTTCAATTCCATGTGGTGTTTTAAAATGGTTGAGTTGACAATTATTCGTTTTTTGACGAAAATCAACATTTTGGTTAAATTTAGACATTAAGAAAAGGTTATTTACTGTTATTTACTGATTGTTATTAAAAATATTTTTGAATTCTAACACAAATAAAAAAATTAATTAATTTAAAAAGCTAAACATACATGGCAATGATTTTATTATATAAGAAAGCGCCAATCAAACATTCTTTTCACGATATATTTCGACAGTTTTCCTGTCATCATCAGGTGGGATATAATAACTATATAAATTAAGGATTTTAAACAAATTTATTTATTTTAAGAAAATTTTATATTATTTAATAAAAATATTTCATTTTTTAAAAAACCATAATTAAAATTATATATTATTATTTTTAAAATGAAACTTAGTAATTGTCTTTCAAGTAAAGATGTGCAAATAATACATAAAAGAACGTTAAGAAGAATGTTGGAATCAGAGAAGAAAAGGAGAACATCCTTGGATAAAAAAACTATTAAATATTGGATTTACTTTGAATCAAATAACAAATGAGTTTTGTTTGCAGTATATGTTGAATGGTGTATTAAAAATTCAATTTCTCAGTTAAAATCAAAAGAGAATGCTCATATTAATAAATTAAAAAATTTGAGAAAATTATTTGGGATCTCTAAATTTAGTGTAGAAAATACATTAATAAATATGAGTAAAGTTGTTTTGTCTGAAAAGGAGGATCGTATTTTGAAATTTGGTCCCAATCATTCCATTAAGAAAAGAATTGATGAAACAAAATTATTATACTAATTATACTAATTATGTGAAGATTGTGTTGAGTTCGAGTACGATGGAGTATATTGATAAAAATAAAAAGCAGAATATTAAAGATTTTACTGTATTAAAAAATTTTGCTAAAAAATATATCAATATATGAAGGTTTGACAAAGGAAATGGATTGGTAATTCTCGACCACGATGTATATGTGAATAAGCTTAATGATGTTTTGAATGCTTCCCAGTTTGTGAAAATAGAGATTTCTCGAAAAAAATGGAATACAGCCTCCTCTTAAGGATGAGTATTTCTTAAAAGAGATACTGAATAAATTAATTAAAAATCAGCAAATGGATGAAGAGTGGTTTAAATCTATTCGCCCAATGGGTTCACAACGAGAAACAATGTATAGGCTTCCAAAAATCCATAAAGATGGCGTGCCTATGAGACCCGTTTTATCCATGATTGGCACTGCCCAGTATAAAATAGACAAATTTTTGGAATTTTTTACTGGGTTATTGATTTAACAATTATATTCCTTTTTCTGTTTCTTCTTTGGGTGTTTCATCTTATCCTTCATTAAATACGGTTTAAATTTCACCTTTTCTCTCCTTGAATTCTGAATATTCTGTGTTATATAATCACTTCTATAACTCTGCTTCTCCAAATAAATTTTCTTCTGTCTTTTGCAATTAGTGTCTTTCTTTTATACCTTGCCATTTCCTGACACTTGTAGATAATCATCTTGTTTTCCAGCATATTCCTTCGAACATTCCTAATTCTAGTATTATCCCTAACATTTGTCAAGATATACCATTTTATTTCGTTTTCTTGCCTTTTTATTTTTCCTACAGTTCTAGTGATTTATTTATTATCTCGTGTAAACTTAAAATAAAGAGTTTCCATTCTGAATTTGTTTTTGTTTTTCTTATTTTCATTTGCACTTATTAATTAAAAGCGACCATGTCGCGTTCTATTGTTCGATTTCATTGATTTTTGCTATATCTTTTTTCTTCCAAGTGTTTGGCTGATTCACGTTTCGATATTGATTTACCGATGTACACAAATTTCTTGTCACGCCAGCCTTTTAGGAATGGCGTCAAATATTTCATTCACATGTCGAGAAAGCGATCTGAATTTCATGCTGCGATGCATGTTTTAACTTTTTTTACAGAAACTACTAGATTCTTTAAAAATCTAGAAATTGCTGATTTTTATGCAATGCCATTTTTTTGTATCAGGTAATTACGCATTTCTTCAAGAGATCAGTAAAGATATTCTTCAAGGAAGTTTAATACCGTATTAGCACGAATAAAACGCGACAATTTTTAACATTTTATTTTTATTAAATTTTGGTTTAAATTAATTCAATTTATTGTCATGAATATAACTTATGTATTACTTTTAATTACCTAACCAAACGCTTATCTGATTAAATTTCCCTTAATTTTAATTGTTTTATGAGTTTTTTATTCTAACATCGGGGTCGCGTTATATTCGGACTAATACGGTAATTTATTTCCGTATCCTTCGGGAATTCTTCGTATTCCGCCACTTTTGATATTTGAACATATTTTTTATATTTGTAAAAAATAGCTGTGACTGTACTTTTGAAGATTCCTAATTGTCTTCAAAAATTATAATAACCTTCGCCAACATTTTTTGATAACAAGAGTTCAACAGTATTAAAAAGGTTAGTAACCTTTGTTTTTAGTATGTCAATGTAAACTAACCTAACGAATGGATCGTGCGAAGGGAATCTGAGTTGCAAACACAAACAAACACACACACACACACATATATATATAATAAACTAAAAAGAATCTTAGTTAAGAATCAGTTCCTGTCTTTATTCAAACTGAGATAATCATAAATCAAATAATAAATATGGAATATTAATAAAAAAGCTGTAAATACACACATAAAAATAGAGCAAATTTTCATTATTGTCCCCATCAGCGAACCGCTGTATTCAATAAAAAACAAACTTATTGAACTGCAAATAAAAATAAAACAAATGACAATTTCAAAAAATATCGATACAAATAAAAGTTTCACATTTAAAGATTTAATTCCCATAATTAGAATAATTCCAGTAACTAAAAACAAATTTCCCTCTACACAGAAAATGATGAAAAGCTTATTCATCCCAATAAGGAAAGCACCGTACATAATGTAAGGAAATACCAGAATTATGTATAAAATCCCAAACCCAGTGTGCTGCCTGGCGGACATTTTCAAATAAACTGAATTCGAATTCCTGGACTCAGGTGCGGTTTGATTCACTTCGGAGCTCATCTTTCAAAAGGTTTTAATATCTATGTAAGGTTGTTGTAAATAATTCATTAATTATAAATATATTAAATATAATGACAAAAATATAAAATTATAAATAAATTCAATATTCTAAGATCTTTTTTTCCAATTTCACAACTGATTATTATTTCCATTGAATTTAGTAAAAAGAGAGATTGACGACTATAAATCAGTAATATATCGATGTTTTTTGATACTCACGAATTGTCGGCACTGCCTTTTTAAGTGAATTTGAAAAAGGCAATGCCGAAAATTCGAAAATTCAAGCTCTCAGTTGAATGCGCTTAGTGTTAATTTTAATATTAACGATAATTTTTAATGTTAAATTCTATGTAATTAAATAATTTATTTTTTTTATTTAATATAAATATTTTAAATATTTTTTAGATTTTTTGATAAGAGATAAAACATTTATATATATATATATATATATATATATATATATATATATATATATATATATATATATATATATATATATATATATATATATATATATATATATATATATATATATATATATATATACTGAATTTTTAAAAGTGGAAGATAAACACCATGATCGATAAACCAATCCCTTCACCATATTTCTTTTATATTTAAATTTACAAAAACTATGGAAAATTGCTTCTTTTCAATATGAAAAACTAATTGTGTATAAAACGTATGTTGATGATATTTTTCTGATATTTAACTTAAAATGAATTAATTTAATTATATAATGAATGTCATCTTGGTACTTATTTATTGAAATTTGAATCATCAAGCACTCATCCTCCTCATTAGGGAGTGATCGACTCAGGGACGTAGCCAAGATTTCAGATTTATGAGGGGGCAAAATTAATAATTATTGCAATTCATCGAGCAATTTTAAAAGTTGACACGGAAAAATAGAAAAAAATATTTTAAGATAATTAACAAATTTATTATTAATTATTAACAATGTATATTACATAGAATATTCTACAATATAATATTAATTCGTCTTTGTTCCTTTCATTAATTCAGAAAGTATTTTAGCTGGACTTATTTATGTCTTGATGAATATATAACAAAGCCAAACCGTTTAACCTTTTTTCATTCATGGTATTTCTTAAATATGACGAACGCTCTGCTGTGCAAGTTGATACGGGGAAAGTAGCAAATGTAGCAAACGAGTTCAAAAACTTTTTACAAATTTTATTCATTCTAAATTAATGATCAACCACAATTACATAAATTTTATCAAGTGACCAAAATTTTAAAAAATGACTTAAAATTTCTAATTGTATTACATTAAAATCACTTAATTTACATTATAAAACCATAAAAAAATTTATTTTTACTTTTCAATGTCATTTAAAATATTATAAATTTATTAAAAAACAATATAATAAATACCTAAATGTAAAATAAATTCCTCATTTTGTTGAATTTAACGGAAAACTGAATTGACGACATTATAATGCACACATTTGATCTCAATTAAGACAAACACTCACGCACACGCACACAAAATTGTAGAACGTACGAAACAATTGATTGACTGCATGCGCACACACACAGGCAAAGCTGTTACAAAAACTTGTTGACGTATGCTAAATGTGATCAGTAATTGTAATAGAATATTGATGTGACATTATTTTTTATGTTTACAATTAATACTTAGTTACGTCAGTTCAATTAAAAGCCTTTTTATGAAATATCTATTCAACTATTTTCATCATGTTGAATTTGAGAGATTTCTTTCGTTGACCGAAACGGTTGTCTGTGATTTTGGAAGCATCATCGATACGTAACTCTGTGATTATGCCAGGAAACAATTTGAGTTTATAATTTCAAATGTCACGCAGCAAGCTAGTGATTGTAAAAATTTCACGCTTTCTGCGTAAATTAGATCAAAACGATTTTGAAAGCAAATATGTTTGAATTGATTTAAACAATTTATTAAAAGTGGTAATATAAAAAAATTAACATATTCGTAGATTTTGCTTGAAGCACTCAGCTTTATCCTATACAAGACGTACTACGGTTTTCATAGACATTAGACACATTTCTATTTCATTAGTAGTGTATACACCTAATTCCGAAAGTTAAAAGTCTTTTTTTTAGATTATAGAAACTTTTATATTTCGGATTTAGGTGTAGTGAGCATTCAGCCACGCGTACCATTTATGATGTAGTAATTACGTCATTGAGTGATGGTTAAATTTAAGGTTCTATTAGGATAAAGAAAGTCAGTTGAAAGGTCAAATGTCAAGGACAAACTCGATTTAGAGCAATTTAATGGTGTAAAGGGTGTACTTAAGGGTTATAAAAGTTGTGTAAAAGGTCGAACTTTAAGGGTAAATTTGATTTAGAGCTATTATTAAATTTTATTTTAACTCCTTCCCTTTCACTCACAAAAACAAACAAGAAACTTAATAGTAAATGCTTTTCTACAGAGATTAAAAATCAATAAATAAAAGTGATGAAAAAATATTAATAATTGTTTCTGGAAATTGGAAATGAACTAAAAAATGGAAGGAAAGAAGTAGATAAGAATTTGTAGAATTTGATAAAGGTTTTAATAAATTTTAATAAAGGTTTTTGTAATAAGTTATTATTGATATATTTTTTTAATAACACAAGCATACAAGCAACCCAGTTCTCCTGACACAGTTTTAAAAGAGACTGCTGGTAACTTGTGGCAATAAAATAATAATAATAATAATAATAATAATAATAATAATAATAATAATAGGTATAAAATAATTTTAAATTGATGTGAGGTCCACATGATGGATTAAAACCAAAAATTTAATTAATTAATATCATTAAATATTCAAGAAAAACCCACAAAAAAAATTGACTCCAAGCGTGTTTCATCTGGTAACGCTAGAGGCCAAACACCAAATGTGAAGAAGTTCAGAGTATATTGTGTAATTCAATACAATGTGTTAGTTATTGCGCAATGTAGATTACTATTTAAGAGTGATCACTTCGTGTTAATATATTAATAAATCTTTAGATGGAACCGATAACAGCGAATTCCAGACAATATAAACTTTTATTGATTAGGACAAATTATTATACAATTAATATATACACCAAATGTTTAGAATCCAAGGCAGCTGCTGCTGAGTGCGTATTACAACACTTCGTGAGAAATAGCACTTTTAATAACAATTTCAGATGCGCGAACAGTCAACTACTATTTTCGAATTAACAAATGGTAAAATTGATCTTTTGGCCTTTTCACTTCGACTCGTGTGTTTCATCACTGTTTATTATTAATTTGATTCACATTACTCGTATTAATTAAGTAGACACTCTTTTCTTTTGTTTCCTTAACGACTTTCATTTAAACACATCCACTTCACCAATGATTTGTGGGTTTTTCTTGAATATTTAACAGACTTTGTGATTAATAAATAAAATGTACAAAGTAATCCTAATACTGCTTGGTCGCCTCAATGAGTGAGTTGACACTTTCACATTAAAAGAGATGATCAATTGAAGAAATATATATAAATAGCAATGCAAAAATTAGTAATTGCCACTAGACTGAACAAGAAAATTTTTTTGAACAAATCGAAGGAGAAATTCAAAAACGAAGTTACGAAAAGATAATTTGTCAAAGTAGATATTTTTTGTGTAACTGAGATACTTCACACGAGTTTTATTTTGTAATTGATTAATTGAAGTGTATTCAAGTGTGATTAGATAAGAGTTATTTTGTTGGGATTCTATTGATTTTGACTGAAAACAAAGATCGAGAAAACTAGATCGAGATATAATTCCTATCAACACTATATTAGTATTCAAACCATAATTAAAATGTCTTATAAATGTTATAAGGATGTATTAGCTGTAATCGATTGAAAGTTCGTAAATGATGTAAGGAAAATGATATTGTAAGGACACAAAATTGTTTTGGTGAAGTGGATGTGTTCAAATGAAAGTCGTTAAGGAAACAAAAGAAAAGAGTGTCTACTTAATTAATACGAGTAATGTGAATCAAATTAATAATAAACAGTGATGAAACACACGAGTCGAAGTGAAAAGGCCAAAAGATCAATTTTACCATTTGTTAATTCGAAAATAGTAGTTGACTGTTCGCGCATCTGAAATTGTTATTAAAAGTGCTATTTCTCACGAAGTGTTGTAATACGCACTCAGCAGCAGCTGCCTTGGATTCTAAACATTTGGTGTATATATTAATTGTATAATAATTTGTCCTAATCAATAAAAGTTTATATTGTCTGGAATTCGCTGTTATCGGTTCCATCTAAAGATTTATTAATATATTAACACGAAGTGATCACTCTTAAATAGTAATCTATATTGCGCAATAACTAACACATTGTATTGAATTACACAATATACTCTGAACTTCTTCACATTTGGTGTTTGGCCTCTAGCGTTACCAGATGAAACACGCTTGGAGTCAATTATTTTTTATTTTACATTTCACTGACAACTCCAAAGAAATACAGATCAATTTCCTAAAAAAGATTTGTAAATTTTAATATCGTTAGAGATTAAATAATGAACATGTGAAATCAGAAATAAAAAATGTTTCAATCGAAATTTTCATAAACCTTAAAATTTCAATCTGGAATTAAAAAAAAATTAATAGATTTTATTAAAAATTTAATCACTAAAATATAATAATATTAACTAGTAAACATAAACTGAAATAATTTAAAGTTGTTGGGTGGGGGCTTATTTTCGAAAATTACTGAAAATTATCTAGTATTAAAAATTGATGAATTAAATGTTATAAAAACCATTAAAATTTAATTTGGTTTAACATTTTCACTTTAAACTTTTTAAAACTAATTAATTAACCCTTTAACCACTAAAACCGTCTACAGACGGTCATCATAAAATCATTCAGTTTAAATTGAAAAAGCTTTGCGCTCTAACAAATGAGACCGTCTTTCGTCTGTGATACTCCCCACCACAAGAAACAGGTTTGAACACGTTCGGTCGCGTGGTTTGTTCATGACAGGTCAGTTTGGTTGAATATTTCAATTTCAGTGGTTAAATGGTTAAAACTAAATAATAATATTTTGTTTACTAAATTTTTTAAAAGTAACCTTACAATATATTTGTTCTTAAATAAATTAATACTTGATTAATTGTTTTCTTTCTATTATGCTTTTAGGTGAAAATGGAATACAAATTTTTTATGATATATTTAAGTTGTTAATATCAATTATTGTAATAACTTCAAATTCAATGAAACATTTCTATTGTATTTGACGAATAGTTCGCATTCCACCAACTACTTCTACCATATGAGCATGAGAATAATTTGTAGAAAAATTGAAAACTATCAAAATTTAATAATGAAAAAATATCATTTATTTTTATTATGACCTTGTATCAATTTTTTCTCTAATGTAATAAAGAGTTTCGACACTGTTGGTTAGAACAAAAACACTTTAGAGAAAATTTACGAAAGACCAGTGCGAAGATTTGTGATAGATAAGAACATTCTGCCGTCACGATAAAATTATTTATAAATTTATATGTTAAGATCAAAAGGATGGGGGTTGATCTCGACACAGTTGACTCCAATTTAATTAGTAAAGTTTAAATATAAATATAAATATAGATATAGTTATTTATAAATAACTTTTCCGTGTGGTTGCGTGTAATTTATAAAAAACAAAACTCAACAACTTTCTTTTTCAAATACTTTTATTAAAATTTTATAATCAAATAATTTACAATTACTATGTTTACAGAACAATTCAGATATAGGATTCTTTGATCCCTACTGTTGTCAACAGTCTGCAAGAAATTGTTGGCTCCTATTTAGCACAACAATCGCACAAAGTTAAAAGAATGGTTAAGCAAGTGGGAATGATTTTGGGGCGCCCAGGGATTACTAAAGTATGTGAGAACTACTTTGAATTCGCTATATTTAAATATCCAAGGATACAATTTATCCTCACTAACCCTTATATTTAATTAAATTAATTAAATTTTACTTTTATCTAAATTCTTCTCAACAATTCTGACTCTTCGTTTTGTACTAAAATATTCTGGTTTCTTCTGCTCTCCCTTCAACATAAACTGTTTGGAAATTTATAGCACAATTTCTTCTCTAATACAAAACCTGTGTCCTTTTTAATCGTTTCCCTCAATACTCAACAGCTACTTTAATTCTAGATTTGACGATAATCTGCCACAGATGGTTTCAATTCACAAATTTATTTTCTTTTCAACTAAATCAAAGTACTTTGTACTAATCGATTATTATCACATGTCTCTTTTATGATCACGTTTACTTCTCCTAATTCTATTTTTAGAAAAATAATTTAAGGCCAGGGGCCTATCCCTAACATATATATTGGAAATTTAATATAATAATCTTACAATCACAGTTATTAAAACAAATATTTTCGAGACATAATATTTCTTATATCGACAATTTTAACAAATACTTTAAAATTTCAACATTCAACATCTTCATATATATTTTGAAGCTGCAGTTTATATTTCAAACTTTAAACAATTTTTAAAAATCCTTTTACATAAATATATGAAAAAACTTTTTAATTTTAAAATAATTTCTATTCTTAAAATTTTTATTTTCCTTCTCATAATCGTAATAAAAAAAGAAATATTAAAAGATCAAAAACGGATCAAATGTGAACAGATAAAATCAAATAAAGAATTTCACTGAAAACCAATATTTTTAAAATACGAGCATTTTGATAAATTATTTATTTACAATTGCATGATCTGAAACTTTTAATTTTTGAAAAAAAAATCATCAGACTTTTATCTAAAAAAATGTTGAATCTCGGTGAATCTCGGTGAATCTCATCCTAAATTTTGGAAAATATTTGCGATAAGTAATATATGTTGATAAATATCATGAGAAAGCAATGTAATTAACTGGTTGAATGTCCCAGATATAAATAAGAATGAATAGAGAAAGCATAAATTCTTCTATCAGTAGTCAGGTATTCGGAAAAGAAAAATAATAGGTGAAAGTTTAGGCAACCGAGTTCATCTGCACATTTATTCTAAACTACGTTACATATTTACAGCATCGACATTAGGAGATGTAATGATTGGCGTTAGGATGGCAAGAAAGCAAATCATTTGATATTTTGAGAATAAAGTCAACTGAAACCACAAAAACACAATAGCTAAACGACTAAAATAATATTACAGTGAGATGAAAATATTACGATGATTTTTTCCCAATTCTACAATGTGCAAAGACTTCAACATATTAGAGTGAACATTGTTTATAATTTGAATAATATATTTTAAAATCTATTGAAATGTCATGAATATTTTCTTAACTTCATCGACTTTTCTTCTCAACATTATATTTTACGTTTTCATTGTAACAAACAAATCTTATTTAAAATTTCATTCAGTCTTAGACAAGTTAAGACATGGATCACTTTGATCCTAGCAATATAACTAATTTAATAATTTTTTTTTGATTTTTATTTATTTGTGAACTGAACAAAGCATATTTTATTCAGGTTATTCGACAATATCTAACATAAGTGAAAAAAGTCGCATAAAAACAGTGGCGTAACAACAAATTCTAGGCACCCTGCAAGATTTTCAAAATGGGTCCTCATACTGCTAATGACGATCTGATAGACAATAATTTTATATTTTTATATTATAAAAAACTACTTTATTAATTTATCTAAAAAAACTTTTTAAATAAATATCAACGATGGCCGACGAAAACTTGACAATGAGACTAATGACTCAGCATTGATCAAAGATGAGAAGTGAAACCAATTGAGTGAATTAATTGAAAAATCCAATGCCATCTAGCGATTATAATTTGTATACGAGCTTGACCCATTGCTCACTAGCTTTAAACAAAGCCTAAAAATATGCGCCGACCGCGTGTCAATAGTAGTATTCTACATCATCTACCTAGCTGCATGATTTATTGATTTGACAATGATAATACAGAGTTTACAAGAAGTTTAGGTGTCCGGATTTCTGCTATGCATTTATTAATTAAAATATTTCAATTAAAATATCCCTCAGTTGCGGGTCCATAGTTACGCTACTGCATAAAAAGTACAAGAAGCATCCTGACGAAGATACCCTGAAATTTCAAATTCAAAAGGTTAAACTATTTATTTTCAAATAAATTTAAAAAAGATTTTCAAAATTGAATTTTAATAACCAAACTTACATCAAACAAAATATAAAAAGTCAATTTTAAAGAAATAATAAAAGAAATATAATTACTAATCATCATATTATACAAAAACTATTTTTTAATATCTATATTTATATATAGATTTGTTTAAATATTTTAATCAAATGTACACTAATTAATTATCATATGATTATATGATAATATGATGATTTACCACTCATCACTAAATTAGTGATATTTTAAATAATTATCTTCTTATTAGTACTAAAGTTGCAAGATACTTTTAAAATCAAATGAACTATATTTATATTTAGATGTTTTCGGATTTGGTTAAACGTCAATATGAAGAAATAAATACGATTGTTCCAGATATTGTTACATTTGGAATTCCTAAAGATAACGGTTAATATAACATTATATCATAATTATTAATAAATAGTTTCATAGTAAAACTGAGTTCAAATTATTATTTATGAAAATAATTTCAAGAATCTGTTATAATGAGTATAATGAAAGAAGATATTTAGTACTATTATATATTTTTATGATTCAAAATTTTCAATTAAAATAACAATATAATTTTACTACTGGCTATTATATATATTTTTTACTGAAATTATGATTTTACTAAATTTTTTAAATAATTCACATTACTAAGAAGCTCGATTTTTAAAAATTAATGAAGAACGAATATTTTAATATCCTTAAAATATAAAACTTTAATCAATTGATAATTTAAAATACGCAGAAAATTTACATTCTTGAACTCTGTCTTTCACGTCTCCAACGAAACAGAAAATGGTAACTTGTACTCCTTTTTATACGAACTGATTTATTGAAATTTCTACACTATTTATTTTCCTAGCTTTTGGGGATTATAAAAAATAAACACTTTTTAATTTTGCTGGTTTTATATGTTGTATTATTTAAATCAGCAATAAAATTAAATTGATGAATATTTTTAAAATAAAGATAAATTCTTAAAATTCTTCTTACTATTATTTTTAATTATTATTTAATATTATTATTCTTTATTATTACAATTATAATTATTTAAATAAATTATTATTGTTATGGAGCATTATTATATTTTTTTATAATATATTATATTTTATTTTGTATTATATATTTATTATTATTTATGGTAATAATTATAAATTTTATTATTTATTATTATAAATATTATTATTTATTACAATTATAATTAATTATTATTTATATCTATTTATTATTATTATAATATAAATTTTAAACAATTAAATGATAATTTAAGCCTTTTGTTGCAAATAATATATTTAATACAAATGAAAACATTTTCGACTATAAGAAAAGGGCTATCTTATAGTCGAATATTTTTTATTTGTATTAAATATATTATCGGAGACAAAAGGCTTAAATTATCATTTAATTGTTTAAAATTTAATTAATGCTGCTACCAAGAAATCATCACTTTATATTATATAAATAGTTATTAAAAACTTATATTTTATGATATTATTTATTAAAAGATAATTTTTTAAGCTAGTTATAAAAGCTTTAAAAAATTAAAAATATTTTTTATTGTTTTTTTTGAATTTTAGACGAAATTTAATTAAAAAAAATTTAAATTCTTTAAAGATTATTTTTAGTTTATTTTTAACCAATAAGAAGAAAGAAAAAGGAAATAAAAGAGAAGATCAAAAAGCATTTTAATTGAGAACGACTATTTTTATAGTTGAAAAATTCTTTCATCTTTTTAAAATATACTTCGAAACAAAAAGCTTAAATTATCATTTAATTGTTTAACATTTAATTAATTCTGCTACTAAGAAATCATTATTATTATTATTATTATTATTATTATTATTATTATTATTATTATTATTATTATTATTATTATTATTATTATTATTATTATTATTATTATTATTATTATTATTATTATTATTATTATTATTATTATTATTATTATTATTATTATTATTAATATTAAATGATGATTGCTTGGTAGCAGCATTTATTATTTAAAACAATAAAATGATAATTTAAGCCTTTTGCTGCAAATAATGTATTTAATGAAAGAATTTTCGACTATACGATAGTCCTTGTCAAGGACTATCGTATAGTCGAAAATTCTTTCATTAAATACATTATTTGCAGCAAAAGGCTTAAATTATCATTTTATTGTTTTATTATTAATATTATTATTATTATTATTATTATTATTATTATTATTATTATTATTATTATTATTATTATTATTATTATTATTATTATTATTATTATTATTATTATTATTATTATTATTATTATTATTATTATTATTAATATTATTATTATTATTATTTTTTTATTATTATTATTCTTTTTTCTAAAACGGTATTCGATATCTTGAGTGCCAGAATACCGCTATTCTCAATCCTGCTTCTATTATTTATTTACATTTAATTTTTTTGAAACTTCAATTAAATAAACTCTTATGAGTTAATTTTATTTGAAGTTTTTCTTAGGTACTCGAAGAAGACTTCCGAGCTCCTTGAGTCTTGATGGAAAAGAAATTGAATTGATAGATTTCGATGACTCTTCATTAGAAATGTTGGAAGATGTCAAATCGTTACACCTTAACAACAATCTGATCAATTCTTGGGAATATGTTAGCAACTCTATATTGTTGATAATACGTTTTTTTGGATTTTCGATAGAAAATTTCTATTTATTAATGTATATTCGAAATTCCAAATAGTTTATTACTAAATTTTTTGTATTACAGTTAGGGGGCTTGAGCTTTCTTTTCGTCGGGACTCAGGAACAATATAAGGTCTAGGTCTTTCAATCGAACGTTTTGTAACTATAGTTTCGAGTTATTTTTAATAAACCTATCAAGTCTTATAAATTATATTAAATTATATGTAAATTATATTAAAAATAATGAATGCTATATAGATTCCGATGTAATTTTGTTTCATATTTGATAAAATTTTAAATATTAAAATAACACAAAATTGAAACTATTTCTTTTGATTTTTAAATGCCCTTAAATAGAAAATTTGAACTTAAAATGTGCTCTAAAAATGAGGAGATGGGAGGCGGCTCAATATAGGAAACTGATTAATACTCGTTTCATAAAATTTAGGAAGATAATCTGAAATATCAAAACGTTATAACTTATAGAGAAAATAGCGAAAAAACATTTATAGCCAAATATGGAAAATAGTTGCAAACAAAATAGCTGATTCAAAATGATAGGTAAAATGATGAAAGATCAAAATTATTTAATTATTTTTTGACTCGATCGAATTAAATACTTTAAGAGGAGATTGAAACCGCATAGTTTTCTATTGATATTTTCCTATTTTTGATGAATTAGAGGAGACAAACGGAGTGACTAATCAATATCAAATTTTGCACAGGTATATACTCGGCTATCATGTATCACGCAAACTTATGTATTTGTGTTTACAGTTATTTATTTTTCTTTTTCTAAAGTATGTATCAAAACGTACAATTTTTATGAAACCTGTTAATGTTCTGCAAAAACTATTAGGTTCGCATTGTTCTACATAAAAATTTGGTTTAGAACAACATGAGGGTAATACACAATTCCCGGCTAATTCAAGGACGACAATAATTGTAAGCAAAACTATAAACAGCAATGAAGAATAGCACGTTTAGTGACTATATACTAGGCCAGTGATTCCCAAATGGGATTCCGCGAGATTTTAAGCTCTGACACTAGATATTATCAGAAATTTTAGGAATTTATTAAAAATAAGAGTATTAACAAAAAGTAGACACTTTCGCTAAATTTAAACTTTTCAATTTAATGAATTTTGAGAAATGAGAAAAATTGCTGATGGTTGACCAAAAAATGAGAGACTGCTTGTCAACGTTTGAACCAAGAATTGAAAAAACTTTCTGTGAAAGTACTGTGAAAGAAATCCCACGCTCATTAAAACTACTAAAACAATTATAATTTAAATTCTAATTTTTGACCTTTTTAACTGTTGGGGTTCCGCCGACAAAAAAAGTTTGAAACTAATAACTAGGCCATCATGTATCACTCAAACATATGTATTTGTTTAGGTTCACGTTGTTCTACATAAAAATTTGGTTTAGAACAACATACTTATGATTTATGAGGGTAATACACAATTCCCGGCTAATTCAAGGAAGACAATAGTAGTAAGATGTGTCACCTCCAGGACATGTCACCTCCAGGACACATATATATAAGTAGGTCAAGTTAAAATTAAGTAGATCAAGTTAAGATTATGTAGGTCACGACTATATAGGTATTAAAATATGTAGGTCAAGTTACTTTAAATATATGTTACCTCCAGGACACTATATAAATAAATAAGTCAAATTAAGTAGGTCACGACTATATAGTTTATAAAAAATATGTAGGTCAAGTTATTTTTAACATGTATCCCTATAATATATACATCATTCAAAAGATATTTGAGAATAGAGTACAATGATCATACCTTCAAAGGTGTATGGTGAATCCCTAACCTTCAAAAGGTGCAAAACCCTCGAATTTTTTCAAACTCTATAATACATGTCATTCAAAAGGTAATTGAGATGTGAGTATGATGGTCATACAATCAAAGGTGTATGGTGAGTCCTTCACCTTCAAAGGGTCAAAAAATTTCGAATTTTTTCAAATTTTATAATATATATACATCATTCAAAAGGTATTTGAGAGTAGAGTGTGATGGTCAAACCTTCAAAGATGTATGGTGAGTCCTTACCCTCAAGTGTCAAAAACTTTGATTTTTATTCAAACTGTAAATTGATCATTTCAACAAATTTTCAATCCCCAAAATAAATTTCCCAACTCAAAAATTTCCCAAATTTTAAAAATTCCCAAAAACAATTTTCCCAACTCAAATTTTTTCAAAAATTAAAAAGTCCCAAAAATGAAATTCCCCAAATTTCCCAACTCAAAATTTTTCAAATTTTAAAAAGTTTTCAAAACTATTTTCCCAAATTTTCCAACTAAATAGTAAAAGAATGTTTTACAAAATTTTTTTTTTTCCTCGAATACATCAAACCAAAAATTTAACAAGGTTCGTCACACAAATCTAATTTTGAAATCAAACAAATGAATTTAATAAAAATTAAAATCATCGACATACACAACCGCCGTTCGCCCGCCCGCCCGCCGCCCGCCGCCCGCCCGAAGGGGCTGGCGCGGTAGTTTGTAAATTTGGTTTAGTTTGAATATTATTTTGAGTATTAATAACAAAGGTAAAGAAATAAATGTTTATTAAATGTATATAGTATGATACTCATTAATATACATTGAACATGCTTTACATTTGCTAACATTTTAAATTTGAATTTTAAGGATTACTTTCGATAGATTATATTGAATAATGGTTCATTAAAAAGGTCTCATTTTTTTTTTTTTTTTTGGATTTTTGTGAAAAGTTGTAGGTTAGGCTGAAAATTAATTAGTAAAAAATTGACACTTTTTGTGTTGTTGAAATAATTGAAATAAATATTTTAAAAAATGTAAAAACTGAAACGTTAAATATCATTGCAAGTTTGCTTGTCTTTTTATTATATGTATCGTGTTGAAATATCTAATTTTCTTATAATCTATCTATCGATCATCTTGTTGCTTTTGAATAATAGTATAAACATAATTATTTTTTCATTTTAATTATTTTCAACCATGTCGGAAAAAGGTAAAATATGAATTTTATGTTTATTAATTCTTTTTTTTTTTTTATTTAGCATATATAATCAATTTTTTGATTGAAAAATTAGAGGAAATATCTAATGTAAAAATTAGAGAATTTATGAATGTTCCAGAGAAATTAAAATGGCCGTATTCAGACGATGAAATTAATGAAGATGATATGTCATATGAATCTGAAAATACTTCCCAGCAAGAAGATGAATATACTGATTTGCCTAGTGAAGAACTTAAGTCATGTATTGAGAATTCTACAACAGATAAATTACCAAATGAATCTAAACAAGAAGATGAATCTATTGTTTTTACTAATTGTATTGATCATATTGTTGAAAATATAATGAAAAGAGATTGTATTGAAGATTAATAAATTTAAAACTTTAGTTATTTTCAATGATTTAAAAACACCAAAACACTAATAAAGATGTATTAAATAAATTTAACATGAACAATGTTCCTCTTCAAACTTATCTTCGGCTTTTATAATTTTCCAAATTGGTTTGATTCGGTCTCTGCTTACATTATACCCTTGTGTAATGTACAGTTATTTTTGTTAATATTTTAGTATTCACAATTAGGAATTGTGTATACTAAGATATAAAATACAACCATCTGGGAAATCCAGATTTTTAATAAAAAACTATATAGCGATAATTTACTATAGTAAATTATCGCTATAGTAAATTACAAAAATTAAAAATTTAAGAAATCGATAAAGAAAGATTAAAAAATTAAATACGAGTACTAACAAGTATCTAGATCGTAAATAAAAGTTCTAATCCCAATTCCAGCAGTTAACCAAATATCCAAGTTATTTATAAAACTACGAGAGCAAAGATAAAGCCGAAATTAAAGATTACAAACCCTAATACAATTTCAATTCAAACTTTAACTCAAGATTCAAATTCCTTACAAATCTACAAAAGCAAATATAAGGCTGAAATTAAAACCTCCAAATCCTAAAACGATTTCAATTCAAACTTTAGCCGACTATTCAAATACTTTACAAAACTACGAGAGTAAAGATACAGTTGAGAGTAAAAATCTCCAAATCCTATCATAATTTCTATTCAAATTCTTCGCAAAACTACGAGAGCAAAGATAAAGTCGAGATAAAGCCTCCAATCCCTATTACGATTACAAGACAAGCTTCTAGCTAAATATTCAAGTTTTTGCAAAACTGAAATCCAGTTCGGATCTGATTATTCAAATCCGCGTTAACTTTCCCCCAGACTCAAGGTCTTAATATTTTTGTTCTAATAAAAGTTTGGTTACGATTAATACTATTGTTTATTATTATTTTTATCTCTCAATTGGTACACAGCACACACCCCGACTGTCCCAACACATTTATCGGTGACTCTTTCGGGCTCGACAATCTTCTTATTAAACATTACAACTTCGTAACACACACAAAACAAAATAGAAATAAACAATATAATATAACATCCCCAAGTATATTCGGGACCAATAACATAACAATTGGTGTCAGAAGAAAAAATATACACAACACGACACTCGCATTCGACGAATTTTTTTCAATCACTACGCCTTTCAGCATACTTATTATAGAAGTATAAAGGATAGTGACTCTTTTGGCTGAACACAGTAAGCCATATCCTTGAACAATCTCATTTTTTGTAACACAACAAGCAATAAAAAAAAAACCAACAAACCAATTAATGGCATCAAACCAAACAAACCCAACAAATATTCCACAAACACCCAACAACTACGATAATACTCAAACACCTGAAAGCACAAATTACTACTACAACCCAAACACCAACCCAGAAAACACACATACCATTAATTCAATAATCAACCCAAAAACAAATATCCCCAACTATTTCACAGATGACA
>CAUHTR010007630.1:0-19147 GCA_959609185.1 Schmidtea polychroa | reverse complement strand
AGAAACAGCACATTTATCTGTAAATAATAAAGACATTCAGGGTCACTTGTCACTAATAATAGGTGATTTTCATCAACTCGAATGAATTCTTATTTTCAATCAATTACAACGTTTTTCGGAAGACCATAATTCAAATATGGAAAATTTCCGTGCCATTTATGTAAAAAACAGTGGCACTGTACTTTGAATTTAAAAAAACCTAAGAGGTTTCTCTAAAAAGCAATCATTAATAACAAGTTTCATAACTCACAAAACTACGTCTGCTCTTACAGAAAATATTTGCAATGAAAATAGCGTCATAATAACACATACAAAACAACAGAAACTTATGACTAATTTCTTCCAGAAAAGCAAGGACGATAAAAAGATTACAGATTTCGAAGATGTAAATTTATAAATTCTTATTAAAAGTTCTATGCATAACTGTATTATCGGCTTTAAGTTTTATGGCACAAAATTATAATTTTTATTGAGTTTTTATATTGAAATAAAAGAGAATTTTTTCTCTAACAAAGTTAGAATAGAAGGAAATATTTTTTGTTTATAAATAATGGTTAAAATGGCTTTTATTATCATAAATATTTTTCTTTGGTACCGAATCCTATATTTTGTATGGACTCTTAGTCTCGAATTATGCGGTTTTGAATTGTGCGCCATTTTGGGGGGTTCTAAACTATCGCATAAATCAAGTGACACCTACATCTTATTTATAAACAATGAATAAATTCGATTATTAACATAATAAAATTGAAAACACTGGCCAATGGGAAAACAATAATATTATGTAGCGGTCAACATGCTAAGCCAACATTTGCATCATTATTTTCATAAAATAAAGATATTTTTGAAATTCGAAATTCAAGATTAAAAATAAGAATTTACTCCCTCTGTCCAAAAATTATAGTCCAGTTTGACTTTATACGTAATTTCTTTTATACGTAACAGTGATACTTAAAATGCAGTTTTGTTATTTGTTCAATCAATAAAATAAAATTATTTAATTTGTTTTTACTGTAAAAGGTTTTACAAAACCGTTCAATATTTTATATTCTCTATTGACAATAATTTTGGGAAAAAGGCTAAAATACAGCTGGACTATCATTTTTGGACAGAGGGAGTATATGATTTTATTCATTTTCTAAACTTCGAAAAATGTAACATAAATTTTCAAAGCAAAGTTTTTAAGGATATTAACAGAAAACAAAAAAATAAAAAATGACTGGTCTCAAAATCAACTTTTATCAACATTAATTTTTGCTCAACTATTTATTACAGATAGCAATATGGGACATTTTCACTTTCACATCAACAATAAAAAGACATAAAAGAAATTTTGAAAAAACCCAGTAATGATTGATTCTTTTTAGAAAAGTTTTCGTCTGGTTTTATTCCGTTTCAAATTTGTGCACTGTTGTAAGGATAAACTGGACAAAAACAACATTATAGTGGAAAAAATAGTTTCTGATCTCAAATTGAAAGTAGTTGACACATTATAAAGATTTATTTTTTTGAAATGCTAAAACGACATAGGTAGTAAACACCATAGAACCCTATTGTTTAAAACCTCTCATTTTTTCACATAATAAATATCCTCAGTGAAAATATGTAATTTGAAACTGAGGATCCTTAAAGTGGTAAACAAAGTCGATTTATAGGTGGTGAATGTGGGGTCATATATACCCAAATGTTTCAAAATTTCTGATACAAAATGTAACTATTACATACTTTATTTTTTAATTGCGTTTTTGTATAAAGTTTTGAAAGTTTTTGAAGAAAACCTTTTACAAAGAGTTAAAGTTCCAAATATTCAGTTTTGTTAAGAACCATTATGATATAGAACAATTAAAATTTCGGGTGAAGTCCACTGAAAAAGAGTGATATTCGTAATTCATTTTCATTTGTAGGTTTTTGAAAATTAATGAACTAAATATCCAGTAATAATTAATATAGTATCTTACAAAAGGCCGAACAGTTTAAAACTGACATTTTAAGCAATTGGACCTCAGTAGTTATGTATAAACTTATCAAATATTACTTCCAAATCATTGTGAATTTTGTGACTAAAATGTAAGTACTCACTGAAATGTTGAACATGTTAATAATTTGCCTTATCAATGTCGAAGTGTTCTCATATTGATAAATATCAAGATTTAGCTTAATTAAATTACAAAATTCTACTATTATTTGAATTAAATTTATGAAATTATTTTTAAATATTTCAAGAGCCGTTGTCAGGGTTTGCACAATCAAATGCAACAATTGATACAGAATAATCAAAATATAAGGTATTTGGGTCGCATGTCTCATTTGCATATGGACCGAAGCTTGGGTCGAATAATCAACATCTCTATGAAATATATTAAATCGTTGAATTGAGTAAAATAGAATAAAAAATTAAAATACAAAAAAATAGAATATCGTATAAACTTAGTGCTTATGAGCAGTGGTGAGCTATAAAAAATTTACAAAGGGATCCCTACTAGTTTGATGAAAATAAAAATTGTATATTGATAAATTATTATAATTAGAATGATATATAAATGTGGTTAAAAGAGATGAGGTTTGTCATTTTGATTGTAGTTTCACTAAAAGGTTGCGCTCAAAAGTGTAAATATCGGATGCAACGAATATTGGAAGTAAATTATATATTGTGTTTTTTATATTAAAAGTTAGACTTCCTTTGATGAAGGATGTTATTTGAAGATTATTATTTCTTTATGAGGTAAAAAAAGTCACTCAAGGATAAGTCAAGTATGCGAGGGATTGCAGCGATTTTGAAGTAATTTTAATTTTCTGTCGGTTAGAAAGCAAGTCGTTAATAGTGAAGGTCGAAAAGCTTTTGAACAAATACATAAAAAATAGAAAGGGGAAACATTCAATGTTTGATGAGGAATTGGCGACAGCATTTGACACCATGAAAGGTAACGGCACGTGGCTTTGAAGGGAAGACCGAGAATTAAACACGAAGCAATTAAAAACAGGAGACAAGGTTGGCTACCAGATTGACAAAATTACCTCGCCTTCTTCCATCCATTTTTCCAAGCGAAGGTACCAGCAATTGAATAGTGAAGTAGTTTGTAGCAGCAACTATTTTGCAGGTGTGAATGAAATTGTCAAGCAATGACGAAAGTGAGCAAGTGATATATGAACCATCTTCAAATTGTTCATCTGAAAGGACTTTAAAACTAAGTATGACTCACTCTTCAAGTGACGCGGCAAGTAAGTTTGTCACCAAACATAGATTGTCGACACGTCGGTCGTTTGTGCAAGTTGTTAACAATTTTATCGCCAATGAATGGCAAGTCGCTTGGTTCACGGGACAAATGAACAACGAACTAATGACACGGTTATCCAAAGCAATTGAAAATCTCAAGTGCCCTCCAACTATGAAGCCTTTCAAGGCCCAGTGGATTTCCCAGGAGTCCAGAATCGCGTTTCCACAGACGAATATCGCAGAACGATGAGTGAAATTAATGGTGGAATTGAAAAACACTTGCAAATATGATAAATATTTCAATCTGAAATTTGTCGCTACTAACAATTTGTAATCTATAAATTTTTATATGCTTCTTGATTTGCTAATATTGAAATAAAACAAAAATCTATTATGAGCGCAACCTTTTTTCAACATTTAATGTCAACAAAAAATCATTTTTGTCATAACCCTAATATATATCATAACAGTTAAGACTTATAATTTTCTAAGCCATTTAGATATTCCTAATATGCGTTAATGACAAAGCCACTGAGTTGTTGAGAAAATTATTCATATGAAAAAAATCATAAAATTTGTGATTATTGTTCAAGCATAAACCGACATCACATTAGTCATTTTAATTAACCTTGGACATAAAATAAAGACAACTAATTCGTTTTGAAAACACTTTATAATTCAACTGTTCCAGTAAATATGTTTAATTGTATATAAAATGTCCTAGGTCACCAGTGAAACTGAAAGGGTTAATTATGTACATTATATATTTGTCCAATCTAATAAATGGACTTCCTTCTCAATTAAACAATATATGGTGCAAAATTCCTTGAGACTTGCTGAGAATCCGACCGCTGATATGATATATTTTATGTAAAGCACGAAACGACGAAAAGAGCTTTAATTACTATAATAAAGATTGATGTAGTTAAAATAAAACGATTCAGTACGTGATTTCATTTATTGCAGCAATTAGCATATTCAATTAATACTAATTGGTTAAAATTAATTAAAAACAGATTTGTTTTTAAGGTAATTAGTCTTCTTAATAATATTCCTGGACTTGAATCGTTAAATTTGTCTTCTAATCCACTCAACCAATTCCAAGATACTTTCGCCATTTTGTCGCCAGATATTGTCTATCCGAAACTCAAGATTCTCATACTCAACGAAACAGGTGTTCCTTGGAAAATGGTTTTGTCGATTCTGCCAAGATTGCCAAGGTCGGAAAATCAATCGAATTTTCTTTTTAACAACAAACTGAATTTTAATTTTCAGTTTGGAGATACTTCATCTTTCAAAAAATATACAACCTCTTTCCAAAGAGATCGCGATCAATAGTTCTTCTTATCCATCAGTTAAACAATTATTCTACAATTACAATTGTTGTTCGGATCTCCAAGAGATCTGCTTGATGGGTGACCTATTTCCTTGTCTTGAGAATTTAATTTTGTTGGGCAATAATTTGGAATCGCTGCAACCAGAAAATCAAGAAGATTCGGAAATGAATTGGCTTCATTATCATTTCCCAAGATTGGTATCGTTAAATGTTTCGGAAAATAAACTCAATAAATGGGACTCAGTGGACTATATAGAAAGTTTACAAAATGTTACCGATTTGAGAATTTCAAGTCAGCCATTATTTGAGGTAAGTTTGAGATACAAATCTTTTCATTTCTCCATGATTCTTTTACAACTATTGAAGAGCTTGAAAGCTGATGAAATATGGAATCAGTTGGTAGCAAGAATGGGTAATCTTTCCAAATTGAATGGAAGCACAATTACTGATGAAAATAGAATAGACGCGCAACGTGCATTCATGAGATATTATTTAGACTCTGATGCTAAACCACCAAAGTTAGCAATTACTTTTTTAAAGTTTTTAAATTTAAACAAAAGCCTAAATATATTGTTAATGAATACTGCGATAAGAAACTTATTAGGACTTATATCTAAACATACTGGGCATCACCGTTATTTCCTCAGTAATTCTCACCTTTACAACTTTGCCATAAGGAAGAACAAAACTTGAAAAGTGGCAGTAAATAATTATTTAAAAATTGCTATTTAATTTCGAATTTGTTATCATCTTATTTATATACTAGTTAAAAAATAACAAATACTTTTATTTAATATACCGTAAATACTCGCGTATAGGCCGAGTAATTTGGGATTAATTTTTTTCCAAGTTAATGGATCAGCTTATACACACGTTTGCACTGAATAAACGCATCATATAATGTAAAAATAAAATCAATACGTGTGTATTATATAAACATACAAACACTTACCTGTGTGTTGATTTTTAGCGTTGCAATGAACAAACGCATTTACACCCGTTTGCACTGAATAAACGCATCTATAATATGGGTTGGTATGTACAACCAATTATAGATGCGTCATTCTTTATGAAATTTTTTGGAATTCAACTACTCATGTTTAACTACTCATTAAGTTATTTTATTATCTACTTATTTTACTAGCTATTTGTATTTAGCCATTTTAGAAATGGCTTTCAAGTAATTTTTTTTATTTAAAGTAAACTTATAGATATGAGATCATTATTCAAGCTCTTAAATAATACTTTTTATCAACATTTTTTATTATAAATTATTTTTAATTAATTTTTCAGGAGTTTTAGATGATATTATTATTATTTGGAATTATTTCAATATGTGAGTTTTATTATTATATTATTAAGTAATTAAGTAAGAAATACAATTTATTAATCGCCAAAAATATCAATTTTTTTACAACATTTAGGGAAAAAACGGTAGATGTGTTGAAAATTATATATTGAAAATTTTATATTCGTCTTTTTTCAGTTTGTCAAGTTCTGAAATTCTATAGAAATATTAATTTTTAAATTTAAGTTAATAAAATTTACGGTTTTCTAGTTTTTTTCCCAACATCGGAAGGCAAAGTTGAGATTTCAGGGCAATGTGAAATACTAAAAATCTATTAAATTTATTAAAAATTTAAGATAAATCTTACGAAAAAATGTCATCATTATCTATAGAACTCAAAGTTGATTTTTCGGAATTTTCGTTGAAAATGTTTTCATTCATTTTTTTCTAAAAAATCCTTAAAATATCTGTAAATGATTTATTATAGTGCGTTTATTCATTGCAACGATTCGACATATCGAAAATTTGCATGAATTTTTTACTATGTGTTGTGTTTGTGTGTGTCAGTTTATTTTTTCTACCACTTTCTCACTTTATATTACACCCGTTTGCACTGAATAAACGGACCTATAATATAAAACAAAAAATCAATTTTGCAGTAGCTCGTGAATTTGATGTCGATGAAAAGCAAGTAAGAGAATGCAAGAAAAGGCATTGATCTGGTAGCCCAGTGGCTAAAGATTTCATGGGATACAAGTCCATCGGAAATGATCAAACAATCATTTCAGAATTGATGTGTATTAGAAATGCTTTGGTTGGCACGGAAGATTATTTCATTTTTGATTCAGATAATGAACTTAGTGGTGATGAAGAGCGATATTCAGAAGACCCAGAAATGGGTATTTACGATGATATTTTACCAATAAACTGATGATAAATTAAAAAAACTCTCTGTTTATGTTCACAGAAGACATTATGGTTCTTAGTGAATTGCATAATTTGAAATAAATTAAATATCACGATCAAGAGTTGCAATTGAAGAGAAAATGTATATTGAATCGAATTCACTGCAAGGAAGATTATTGAATGACCAAAAACAATTCATACACAATGTAGTTTTTCAAGAAGATCATCATTAAAATTGCATAATATTAGCAGAAATTGATATTTTAATAAATATTTCGTGTACCGGTATATCATCGGCTTATAAGCCGACACCCAAATTTTGTTTAGAACAATATCCAAAACAGATGACACGAGTATAAGCCGACCTACTGAAAATGTTACCCAAAATTTCATTTTGGTTCTAAACAAAATTTGAGTGTCGGCTTATAAGCCGATGATATACCGGTACACGAAATATTTATTAAATTATCAATTTCTGCTAATATTATGCAATTTTTATGATGATCTTCTTGAAAAACTACATTATGTATGAATTGTTTTTGGTCATTCAATAATCTTCCTTGCAGTGAATTCGATTCAATATACATTTTCTCTTCACTTGCAACTCTTGATCGTGATAAAACCACATACAGTTGGCCATGTGAAAATACTGGGGTCTCTAAAGTGATGCCAACGTGATCAAATGATCAAAATTGATCTCAATAAAAAAATAAAATTTCCTTTTGAAAAAAATTTTAAATTTAAAAAATATTCCTATATATAATTTATAATAGCGTTACAGTCAGTTAATCAATCAAAATTTTTCATTCGGATAATCGGAGTTTATTATAGGAGAAATTTATCAAATGAAATTCATATAATTAATTTTTATTTTACAAAAAATTTCTATAACTAAATTTATTTTTCTTAGATATATTTAACAAAAATTTGTGAATAGAATTTACTTCTCATTGAGTTGAATTGAGTTGAATATATAAATAGACAATTATAAATTATTATTTGTAAATAATATAAATTCTAAATTCATCTAAATATTGTGAATATAATGGCTGTGGTATATATCTTGCGCTTTCAATAGTTGATCGACAAAGAGCTTTGGAACATTTAGTGCACACGTTGACTGACCCAATATGATTAAAGATAGTACCAAAATTTAGTCACAGCAGGAATTTCACATATTTGTACAATTCGTTGTTTCTTGATGGGATATAAATACAAGAATATCTCGTATAGTACGGTTAATCGGTTTCACCAACTAGTCGCTTTATTTGAACCTATCAAGGAACTAACTACATGCAAAAACGATAATTGGTTTCAAACAAAAAATATGTTTTTCAATAATTAAAGCGATTGCGATATATCAAATGTATGAATGCATGTGACTATTTATTAAAAATAAGTATAAAACAAAATTTATTTTAAATTGAAATGTTTAACATATTTCATTCTTAGTTGCTAAAAAATAGCTGTAACGATGTCTGAATTATTTCGTTTTTGGGAGTTTTCTCCTCATACAGCATCTTTGTAGCAACGAATTGAAATGTTTATCTTTTTACAAACTGTTTATGGTCGATATTGGGACCAATTTCCATAATATGATTTCACTTTTTTCAACCAATTCAATAATTTCTGAAAGTTTCTTCAACCGTTAAGTTTTGTACAGGCTTCTCAACATAATTGTTGTGTGAGTTGTCTTCCTGTTCTTGAATTGCAATATGTTTACTGTATATATTAATTTTTAAAAATTTTAGGTTTTGCTTTCAAAATGTAAAATTATGCAAATTTTGGAAAATTAAAAACCGTAATATAATGAAACCACACTAATCGAAACCGTACTATGCAAGTTATTCCTATACTTAATAATTAAGGACATTGAGAATTAAAAATGAAGCGTTGCAAATATTATTATTATCTACGCGTTATTATTTAAACAAATTTATTAGATGATTATTTCAAGCATTTCGATTATTAAATTTCATGATTTTAAATAAATAGTATTAATAATAAATAATAATTATAATTATATTCTTATATATAAAATACTAAATGTGTTTGTTTGTCACATTTCACTGTTAGCATTTTTTTTCAATACCCTGATATAAAGTACAACATTTATTACATCGTAAATGGTGCAAATTTGACAGTTATAAATTCCGTAGTTTTTTTTAATTATTTTTTTATTTTAATTTTTTTAATTCACTGTTATTAACGTATAAAATGCTATAAATTAAGATAGCTGTGAGATTTCGTTACTTTTCACTTTCGTTATATACCTTCTCTTATGGTTTTAACGCCTTAAGTATATTTAATTATATTTTAATTATTAAAATTACAAAAGTTTATATTCCAAAAATATGTAAAATATTTATTATAATTATTAATGAAGTTAGCATCTGAAGAATGGTAACATATAAAGATTTGAAGTCGATGGGGGAGAACAACCTTAACTTAAATTACTCCAGACTTTATTTCAAATAGGGAGCTTCAATAGTATTGTTGCACAATATTCAACCTCAAAAACGGCAAACTCTTTTTATATTTTATATTGTAACTATTAATATTATGCTAATTGAAAAAATGAAACTAAGTAATTTATTAAAACATTAATTAATTAGAAAAATATGGCCGTAGCGACAGACATTTTTAGTCATTTCAAAAATTGTAATTTTATATTGAATTTAGATTCTACGATTTGCAGAAAATCCACGGAACAATCAATCACATTGCCAACATCAATTTATCACCAGAACATTTTATTCCTGTTAAAGTGATTTGTGATGACCGGCAATTGGAATTGATAGTTGATGTTCGTAGCACTGTAAGCGAGGCGAAAAAATTGTTTTGTCAAAAGTTCGGTATTTCTGATCCATACAATTTCGTTCTCAAGTACTGGGATCATGTTATGACTGAGATTCAAGGCCCAGAACTTATGAAGTCTGGAAATCGAAATTTGTATGCGTATAGAGTCAGTAAAAATGACTGGTTCACTTTGGATAAAAAAATATTAAATTGTGAATCGAAAAAATTTAGTCGATAAATAGCAATAATGATGCTGCCATTTTGAAACGATTTTGTAGTTTATTGATTTTATTGTATTTAATCGGAATACATTTTATTCTTTGACCCGCAAAAATATTCAATATTTGTTTTAATCAATAGAATAATTATTGAACCATTATATCAGTAACATAAAGAATTATTAAATTCTGTGGAGTTGTCTATAAAAGTCGTCCGCCGATAACATTGCCAGCTGTGCAAGTTTGATTAAGAAACTGTAGTTTTACAAAAATTCCTCATTCTCAAGTTCAGACTATAATCTATGTATGTATGTTATTAGTAATAATGATCCTGCAAACTCAAACTGAAATCCAGAATATCTTTGTTGCGCGCATAAATTATTGTATGGCATTTACGTGGTTAACCCAGAAAAATTTGTTTGCAAGCAAAATGTAACGTCATCTAATGTGCGTGAATACTTACAGACATTTAATAATAGTACGAAATGCCTAATAGTACGTAGTTATAAAGTTGAGTATTATCACCATTCACTAAGATCCAATTCAATTATCTATCTATGCGGTCCTATTGGCGGGGACCCCTTTGATAGGGGCCGTTTTGCCAAGGACCATTTTGTCAGAGGCCCTTTTGACGGGGTAACATATATATATATATGCATTCTGCAAATAATATATCCTCAAGCCATTGATAAAAATAACTTTAGATTTAAGGAACTTTCAATAACAAAATGTCTATGAAAATATGAATTTGAGATTTAACAGTGATGCTTGTTTATTTTGATAATTTAAAAATTGTAACCTAATACAGGAAATGTTAGTGAACATTCAAATAGAAATTGTCAGCTAATTAAATGTCTTTTTCATTTTTTTGTTGCAACATCTATAGAAAATATCTATAGAATTAAAACAAAAATGTTCATCAATTTCAGTCGGATAATTTTGTTCATTGTTACATTTGGAGCCAGTCAACAATTTTGTGTTGTTAAGATTCGCATCTTCGATTTTACTCGCATTTCGACTCGTTCCTATCATTGTCGATTTTGGATAGAATTTTGGTTTTCTATTTTCTCTGAATGTTCCAAAGATTAAGACAGTAAGATGTGGTCAAATAGAATTCACTTTATGCAAATATATGTCGACACGATCAACGTAAAATTTATTAATTTAATCGCTGCAACTGTTCCCAACCAAATAAAAGGCAAAATGGATAAATTGTATTCGTGACAAATACTGCCTTTTGTGCACAAATCTGGAACTCGAATTAAACAAGCGTAATCAAAAAGAGCTCCAAAATATAAAGGGACAGGTATAAAGGCTGAAAATATAATAATGGCAATTAGTATAATATTTGGTAATAAGTCTTTCAAATTAAACAAATTTTAGATAAAGTTTTTCTCCAATGTAACACCAAAAGAGACAGTACCAGAATTTGGTGTTATATAAGAGAATAAATTGATCTTTTATCATAATGGAAATAAATGAAATGTTAAAAGAAAATAAAAGTATATAAAAAAGTAAATATTTAATTACACTACAATCACTACTATGTTTAAAGTTCTTAAAAAATAAACTTTCTTCTGATGTTTTCCTTTGTATTGCAAGCTTTCTTTCCAAATGCCGATGTAAACCGATAGTTAAGGATCCTTTACAAGAAATTTCCACGTTAGATTTATTACATGTTGCGATATTGTTAGTATGTACAAATACCTTCCAAACCTTTTGGTAATGGTTGATTATCGGGTCGTGCGTCTGTGTGCGCTTTTTACCTGTTTTTTGGGTTTGATTTGTGTGCGCACACAGACGCGGACAATTGTGAATATTGTCAGAGTTTTGATCGATTTCGAATTTTGGTTTAAAAATCTTGAATATTTTTGGACGGTTTTGTTTTAAAAAGGATTTTGAGCGGTGTTTTCGAGAAATTGATGGTTGGATTGGAATTCCTGTCTTTTTGGAAAATATATGGTTTTACATCGAATTTTGGGATTTGATGTCTATTTGATTTTAATAAAATTGATATTCGGATTTTCTTCAATGAATTCAATTAATAACTCTAATTACTATGCTCTTCAATGCAACAGGGACGTTCACATATCTCAGGATGGTAAATGTGTGACGTGCAAGGATGGATTTAATGAAAGAATTGAATCTGATAACTCAATGGAAAATAATGATGATGCCTTGAATGCTTTTCATATTAGTCGTGATAACTCAATGAAACATGATGATGATGCCTTGAATGTTTTTCATATTATTCGTCATATTCCTGTTGGAAGTACTACAAACGAAACTGATGGTTCCTTTTTTATTACTCCAAGAGATCCTGATAACAGAAATAGTGTTTTTGGCCAACTAATGTCAAATTTATTTGGTGGATTGCTGCCGCTGGATTTTAGATCCGATTTGTCAGATTACATATTTTCAGATCAAAGTTTTGACAAGTGTGTAACGAGTATTATGAATCAATTTGAACAGAGTGGTCCTCCACCAGCACATGAGGCAGATATTGAGAAATTACAAGTCAAGAAAATCACCGCGGCTAATGATACAGGTTCCATTTGTCTGTCAGATTATGAGGTGGCCGATGAAGTGTACGATTTGCTCCGTCGAGAAACGTGGATGATTATAATAAGGACCAAGCTTCAAAGGACGATTAAACAGGTAAAGTTTGTCGTTTTAACTACTGCTCTTTTTGTATGCTTCAAAATATTGTAAATTTATATATACTAAAATTTTAATGAACAAATAAATATATTTAATATTATTTACATTCACATTCAGGGGTTTCCATAATAAAGGCGCGGCAAAAACAGCGCAGAAAAAAGGAAATATCTCCAGCTAGTCCTTATTTTTTATTAATAACTATGTCTTTTATAGACTCAAGTTATAAATACTTAATTCATGATTCGATATAGATTTATCTGCGCTGTTTTTGCCGCACCTTTATGGTGGATACCAAATCCAGGTGAATCAAGACAAAATTACTATACAAGACCAAAAGATTTCCGGAACAACAAAAAATTAAAAATTAAATATATTATAAACAAAAATTTAAAAATTAAGTGTTATTTATTATTGCATTAAATTAAGAAAAAACATTATATATTAAGATTTCTCGAGATAAATATATATTTTCTCGTGAAATGAAAATTCTCGAATGTACTTAAAATATTGAGTCACAAGACATGATATATTAAAATTATAAAAGTCTCGAGAAATCTCAACCCTTATTCTTAATTGACATCTGATGTATGAGAGAAATGCTATGTGATATTTCTAAATATATTTATTTTATTTCATTTTATTTTGAAAGAATGTTACTCAAGATCAGCGTTATTATCCAATTAAGGTGTTCTGAAATTTTCTTGTGACCATAAATTGAAGAAGAACATTAAGTGAGGAGAAAATTACAATTCCTAAACTTCTAGACTGACAAAACAAATTACATGTATATGACTTCTAAATATATCAAGAGCATTTTTTAAATTTCAAATACCAACCAAAAAACTTATAGGAAATTCTTTTTGAATACCTTTTCTTTAGAATCAAGTTTTACTGAACTCCCAAAAATTGTGCTTTTACTACCTAAATATCTCCTTATTTATTATTTTCTCTATCTTAAAGAATATTTTGAAGCGAAAGGCTTATCCTAATACCTTTATCTTTATTTTTTTCAGGCTATAAATGAAAATTGCTTTATATAAAACTCTTTATGAAAATAAAAGAAAACAAAGAAAATTGAAAATAGATCAACGGTAAAAATGATCTCACTATGAGTTAATAATTTTAGAAGCTAATTATTGGAGTATTTTTTTGCAATAAATTTACAGAGAAGTTCAAAACAAATAGTATTTTCAGTAAAATTCATCATCCTTTTGTCATCTTTGATTTATTTTTTGATGATACATCAGTTATTTTCATTTTGACAAAGATCAAAATGTAAATAACTGAAATAAATAGTATAAAATTAAAATAATTTTACTGAGTTATTGATGACTTTAATAATTTATTCAATAAAAAGTTTAAATATTAAAGTACATAATAATAATAATAATAATAATAATAATAATAATAATAATAATAATAATAATAATAATAATAATAATAATAATAATAATAATAATAATAATAATAATAATAATAATAATAATAATAATAATAATAATAATAATAATAATAATAATAATAATCATAATAATAATAATAATAATAATAATAATAATAATAATAATAATAATAATAATAATAATAATAATAATAATAATACTAATAATTATAAAATGATGATTTCTTGGTAGCAGCATTTATTATTATTATACATAAATAATAATAAACTATAATAATAATAATTATAAACGGTCAATTTTGCGGAATTTTCCAAAAGAATTTTTCAATGTACCAAAGTACATTTTAATTTTAGACGCTGCAATTGTTAACTATAAATATCAAAGAATTGTTAAACATTTTTCAAACTTCATCCTTAATTTTTTGACATAATTTACGAATGTCCTTTTAAATTAAATTATTATTAAAATATAAAAAATAAAGTTTAAAATAATGTGCAAAAAATAAGAAATAATCGATTAGAAAAATTTATTTTTATTTTATAATATGAAAAAGCTTGTAGGTATTAATTTAAGCCCTATACATTTTGGGCCCCAGGGTTTTTTCTATTTGTCCCTTTGGATATAAATATTTAAATATTCAGTTAAACCAATAGAAAATTTTTTTGAAAGTGATTATCGGGCTCAGAAATTTCTTAAATGTAAGAATATATATTTTCTGATAAACCCTTGACAAGTCATCAATACAAATATGAATTAAATACCTACCAAATAACCGAACCATAAACACTTGCACCCCTAAGGCCATCGAACTTTTCCTAACAGACACTGATCTTAATAAAACAAAAATTACTTAGAATAAAGCCGTCTTTCAAAATGTACTTTAATGTTACGATATTAATAGGAATTTGTCCAGTAGCTGTCAGGAATACTTGGAAAAATACAATGACTAATGATATATAATATGTTGGACAAAACGGTTGACATTTTCCAACTGACAATGAATCTGAAATGGAACATGAACAATCCATATAATTCCTTTTCACTGAAATGTTTGATGATAAAGTTTTGCACCCAGCATAGCACGGACTATAATAGTTTTTGGATTCTTCAGCATTGCATACTGGTTCGTAGTTTTGAATGGCACAATGGCAAGCAGAGTTACACTCAGATATCAAATCCAGCTTCCTGTTATCCGATATACTGAAAGATTTAATGATAAAAAGTTAACGGATGCTATATATCACGCCTCGAATTTATCTTCTCGAAATATCATTTATGATGAATAAAGAAAAATATTCTTGAGAAATAAGATTCCAGTAGACTATTCTTCAAGAATGTGAGAATTCGTATGCAAAGCGTCTCATTTAATATCAAACATCATAAGAAATCTGATCACGGAAGTGACTTTTAATTTCTCAGAAATGACACCCTTTCTAATAACGAAGTCATTTTGTGATGGGTATAAAAAATTTTAAATATGCCAATTATTATTTGTTGATTGAAATAACATTAAATTAAAATAAACAAAAATTTAAATTATGTAAAATATATGTATTTTTAATATAACTTATATATTTTTAATTTAAATAATTTAAATAATAAAATCAATAATTTTTAAAATAAATAAACTGCTTTCGATAAGATTCATAAGAAAGACGTAATAAAGCCATTATTAAATTGTACTAGACGTCATATGTATAAATAAAAATAATTAAAAAGAGTAGTTTTAATTTATACAGCCAATTATGATTTTAATTGTTAAATAAGTTTGGTTAAATTACAAATCTATGTTTTTTCGTTGCGGGCCGCGTGTTTGAGACCCCTGCTTTATATCATAGATCTCTTTGTCATAACCACTGCATTTTAATTTCAGTCACCTCTTATAAAATATCATTTTAAACTATTATCATAGATCTCTTTGTCATAACCACTGCATTTTAATTTCAGTCACCTCTTATAAAATATCATTTTAAACTATTATGACGCTGTTGTACTAAGAAAAGTATTTATCCAAGTGATTGGTAGGCATAAAATCCTTATGAAATGATTCGTCAATGAAGCGTCATGAAATAAAAGTTAAAAAGCTTTGATCAAATGCATCACGCATTGATAAGACGGAAAGCAGTTAGATCTTAGTTCTATGAACAATCTTGATTACAAATTAAACTAAAATATATTGTCTGCTTCTTCCATCTTGTCTTTGAAAATCATCATAGTTTGCCAACTAATTCACCTTGAACTTGTTATGAGTGAATCATGATTTAGTTTTTGATCGACTTTGATTCAAGAGAGGTCAGATTATACCATTAAAATAAAAGCCTACCGTTTTCGACATCGGATTATTTTCTATATGTAATAAATTATTTTAAATGGAATAAAAATTGTACATAATTATTCAGAAATATAATTTCTTAGTAATTAGTTAATATTAATTTAAATCAAGTTCTTATCGATAAGAATAGATATATTTTTGTATTAACATTATTATAGCCGCCATCCAAAATTTCAAACTCCGTAAACATCAGCTCTAGTTGTCGTATATTCGAAATGGTACTGTGAAAGGATGGATATAGTAGCCGGTTCATTCTTTTAACATCATGAATTTCTATATATTGTGTCATGTAACGAACCACCAAAACAATTTGAACCCCCTTGAATATTTAGTGCCCGTCACCGTGTTAATGTTACACAAAAACAATCGAAAGAATTCTGGAAAGTTTTATATTTTATTTATTAATGAGATGTCGTTTAAATATTTCTTATTTTCCTGTATCATTCAGTAACAGTTTTTCCAGTGGCGTAACTAGTGGACACAGGACCCTGTGTTGCGGGGGCCCAAAATTATTACTAAAAAATATTTACAATCATTTTCTGAAACTTTTTCCCGCAGTTATAGTTGCCTATAAACATAAAACTATCATTGAATAGCGGCTGCTGTGAATAACTATGTATTAAACTTTAACCGAAAAAATTTAAGTGGAAATATTTTACATTGCGCGGGGGGCCCAAATTTTGAAGTTCCGCCACTGAGTTTTTCACAATAATATTTTAGTGACAAAATGATTATTAAATCTCTTTTCGGTCTAAAAGATACGTTTAATATTTTATCTTGTGTCTTTGGGTATCATTCAATAAATTTTCAGTAATAAATTAAAATTTAGTTAAATTATAATAAGATAAATAAACATTCAGTTACTTGAAATTATAAATGAATTAAAAAGTGATAGCAGATCATATTTTTTAAAGTAGTTTGTTAAGCTTCTTTATTCTTTAAGTATTAAATAACTTAACAATTTTATGAGGTTATGGACTTTCCAAATTATAATTTATCAAATTTTAAACTGAAATAATTAAATTAATTATTTAAACAAAAGTATTTTAGAAATATCACATAATTAGTGAAATTAAAGAAATTATACATTATTCCAGGGATGGCAAATAGGTTTTTATCAAAGTGCCAAAATAAACTAAATTTAAATTCAATTTTTTTTCGCGTGCCCTCGTAACTTTTATTTGTTATATGTACCTATATATACATTTTTTATTCATTTTTTTATTCATTTTTTTATTCACAAGAAAACAGAAATAAATTTCAATATTTGAGTTCATGTGATAATATTTATTCAATATAAAGAAATAGTAAAAAAAATTATAAAGTTTAATAATAAATTTAATAAAAAATTCTTAAATTTTGTTAGAAGTTTTTTGCTTCATATTACTTGCAAGGTTTTTAATATCAGGATGGTATGTTGTCGATTGTAAGGTAATACAAGCTGCTGAGTCTTCTTCTGTTAATCTGTTTCTTGTCTTTGATAGTACATGATTAAGTACAGAAAAAAGACTCTCACAGTAATAAGTGGATGCGAAAATGGTTAACATTGCGATTGCTAATTTTTTTACAGAAGCAAATGCTTCTGGCATACTATTCCACACTTCCAATATCAAGTTTTCAATGCGGCATTCCGACTCTCCATCCTGTGACAATCGATGATATTCCAATTCTTCTATATTTTTTCGCATATTCACAAATTTTTGTGTCCAAATAGGATTAGATTGCAAATCTACTGTCTGCATTTCTAAATTTTCTAATTTCATCCAATTAATAAGGTTGTTATCGAAATCCTGTATATCGAATAAGTCCGGATAATTTACAATTTTCAACAGCCTATCAATTCTTTTAAAATCTTTAAATCGATTTGAAAATTGTTCTTTTATAGTTTCAAGAACTTTAGAAAATTCGTAATTAAAATTCCAATTAGTTTTTTTGAAAATTGTAGATTCATTTAAAAAACTTTTAAGTTTCGGAAAATTATTATGTTTTCCAGATGCGATATCTCTAGCAAAAATATCTTGATAAAAATTTTGATAATGAATTCGATTGATTTTCAGCTATCTTTAATCGTTGAGAAATTAGTTCTTTTCTTTCTTCAATATTTTTTTCGGTAATTTCTTTATGGTTGGTTTCAAAATGTAATAGAAGACGTTCGACATACAATAATTTCAGAGCACAGACCGCACAGACTTTTATCTCCATGTTTAAGAAAACCGTAATCAGCAGTCCAAGAGAGTACAAAGCTACGAATATCTTGTAGTTTTGGTTTTTTTGGTACCATTTTAATTCAGCAAAAAATAAATTTTATTTAAAATTAAACACAAATTTTATTGAACTGCACAAGTTAAAACAAAACTAAAAACTGATGTAAGAATATACACAAAAATACACAACCATATACGTATGTACAAAATAACCGTTATTTTGGCAAATAGGTTTTTATCAAAGTGCCAAAATAAACTAAATTTAATAATTAATTGCGTTATTTAATAACGCAAAGCCAACTAGAGAAAAAAATATAGAATTCAATTCAAAGCCGTTGATTAAAATTTTGGGTCCAAATTTTTTTTTAAAAAGCAGTAATTATTTTATAATAAGAATTTTTTCTACTTCTTTTTTTAAATTTCTTAGAGTGCCAGAAGTTTTTTGTCTGCGTGCCAAGTTTGGCACGCGTGCCATGTAATTGCCATCCCTGCATTATTCAATATAATTATCCAAGTAATTTCTATTCATCGTCAAATTTTTAAAGAATGCAAGTGAATATAGAAGATATTGTATTAAAAGATAAATTGAATTAAATGAAACTAAGTAAATGCAAAATATTTCAAATTGAACTGTGTAAATTCCCTTTGGTTCTATATCAATGACATTCAATTCAGAAGATGCCTTTTATCTAATATATAATTTGCATCTTTTAAATGTATAATGTGTCATAAGTCTTATTCGAAAAATCATGGCCCAAAAGACGATACTATACCAGAGGTGACCAA
>CAUHTR010007629.1:148414-177220 GCA_959609185.1 Schmidtea polychroa | reverse complement strand
TACTACGTCATTAAAATCGTTTCCTGTCATCGATAATAAGTGTATATTTTGTGTCCTTCATAATTATTTTATTTGTTAGCTAATTTCAACGTCATTTTTTGCATATAAAGAATAGTACAGATACGTTCCGGCACCTTTTTTTCCAGAAAAAAAGCACTGCTTCTAATACAATATTAAACTTATCTTTCAAGATATTAAAAAATCACGTGACTTAATGAATATTGACCTTAAATGACATCGTATTGGAAAGATAATGACCCACAAATCCAATCAACCAGCAGATTCTATTGAGGTGTATTTTAGAAGATCAATATTTATTCCTTATTTAGATTCGATTATTTGTGCCTTGAATGAGCTTTTTTCTGAGAGCCATAGTACACCGTTCTCGCTTTTCAACTGTACCCACGGGAAACGAAATTGTTGACAAAAACTGATTTTTTAAAGATTGCAAAAAATTTGGAACAGTTTTATGGAAATTTTCTTGTAGATAACTTTATTAATGAAGCTTCTACTTGGTATGAAACTTGGGCCGAAGATGACGTAGATACATCAATGGTGGAATATATAGATTTATTAGATAAGGCTAAAAGATTTTATCCTGCAATTTTTCAAGCTATTAAATCCTCACAATATGTACGGTGGAACTTTCATTTTGCACATTACGGAAAGTAAAGACATGGACAAGGTCAACCATGTCAGAAGAACGATTGTCAGGTTTATGCATGATGAGCTTACACAGAAAGAGAATTGATGGCAACGAAGAATTTTTGAAGAAAGTTTGCAGAGAAACCGAGAAGATTAAAACTTTTATTTTTAGAAAATGACAGGTTTAATTTAAAAATCTTATTCTGTTTTGCAAGAGTTATTTTATTATTTTGTTTTTAGACTTATTTCTTTGAAATTCATATTATACAATTTTATAGAACGAAAGTTTGTTTAAATGTGTCAATTAAAATTTCAAAAATTTTGTATTGTATTATTTAGAAAATGAAAGGTGGTGCACCACTTTGCACCTCCCTGTCGGCACCCATGGTTGTGACTAAATGCCGAATTTTGCTATTTAAAGATTGAATTTTTAGTGTTCAATTAAGTTAATATGATTTTATCGTTATGGATTTTGTTGCCCAACCATTTTACCAGTTTACAACAAAAATGACAAATTAAAAACTTCCGTAATGTTTTGTATAAGTTACTCAATTCAACCAAAGTAATGTCCCTGACAACCTAGTAGGAAGTGATTTATGAAACTCATCTAAATCAGACGGAAAGCACCCAAAAAATCAATTATATTTGTAAAAAGCAATGTTATTTGTAACTTTAATAAAGACTTATTTTCCTGTGACTCCCTGAGTATACACATTCATTTCATGCACTGTCATATTAAAATTATAATGAATTTAGATATTAGTTATTTTATCATAAGTGACCTTGCTAGAACAACTCCAGCCAATATTGTTTTATTCATTCTGATCATTTTTATTCACTACTGGTCATTGACTTGTAAGTTACATTTATGTGAAATTGAGCGTAAGTAAATATGGTGAGGTAGCTTTGGTTTTCGTTAGGTAAGGTCCATTCCAAAAAAATCTTTAATATCTTAATAGAATTGCACAATACATAAAATATTTTGAAGATATATACATCAATAAGTAAAAAGTGAAAAGTGTAGATTTCAATGTAGATTCAGTAAAAAGTGTAGATAAATTAGTTGAATTACTGGTGAAGAATGGCTACTCAAAACGGTATTTATTGTTAACGTTGAAAGAGACTGTTGATAAATGTATGAATAATGCTAATTATATAATATGAATATCAATGTAAATTGACTGATATGTCGAATTATGTAGTGAATATGAGTATTGATACTAACAAACAAGATGAGCCAAAATATACGATGTTATTGCCGTATTCTGAAGGATATAAAGATTTTAAAGGAAAGATTGGTAAACAGTTGGGTACATTGAATTATAGAATTGTTTCAAAATCGTGCAAAGTACGTAGTATGTTTGTTAGTAAATCTCAAACGCCGGTTGGATTGTGTTCGGATCTCGTTTATCAATTCACATGTAATGGGTGTAATTCCACAAACATTGGAGAGACTTCTCGTCATCTCTGTATTCGAGTTCAAGAACACTGTCGACCGAAGGGAGTGTCCAATATTAAGGATCACAATAAAGTCTGTATGAGAGAATTATGAATGTCAGATTTTAAAATCTTATCAAAAAATTTTGATAATTGTTTTTAGCGTGTGATATGTGAAGTATCATTGATAAGAACTTTAAATCCTTAAATCAATGTGCAGAATGCAGTGAATACGTGTGTTTTAATTAAGTTTTTGTATGTTGATGTATATTAATAATAGTTATGTTAAATAATTAAAAAAATAATTAAAATAATATTTTTAATAATTTTAATTGATTATTTTTAATAATATAATTGATTATTGAAAATTATTTTAAAAAAAATTGTTAATAATTAAAATTTATATAATTTATAATTTGTTTATATATTATCAATATAGTATAGTTATTCATCCATCGTGAATGTAGGTAACCTGATGATGATAGTGATACTATCGAAATATATAGTGAAAAAGATGTACGAATGGCGATCAATAAGTAAGTTAGCGTACAATTTTTCATATTTTAAAATTTATTAAAATTTGAATAATAAATACCGAAATAATAATTTACTTACTTCAATCAATGGGATACCAAGAAGAATACTGGCACAAATCACCCAATGGCTTTGAATAAACTCAGTCCAAGCATCTCCACAACCCTTAGTGAAAAGGAAAATTAAACATTTGTTATAATACTATATTAAGTCCTTCATTACCCGTGGATGAGTGTCACACTTCGCGTTTGCGTTTGCGTTTACACAGCATGATGTAGGTGGTTTTGTATAGTCACTTGGACCAATGTACCCGCAACAATTCATCTACAAATTATTCCAAAATAAAATTCATTTCATTTTTGATAAATATAAATTATGATAATGTAATTAACAATTTTCTATTAGAATATAGAAACAACCCTTCCAATTATTGAAATTATTGTATGTCCCACAATACAACTTAGGAAAACAATGTATTAGAAAAATAACTCAGTGCAAGATCTGTTTGCTGACTTTTTGAATAATTCAGGGATTACATTCTTTAAACCTACTTATGAAGTAAAATACATTTCTCTAAACTCGCTTGAGGTTACTGGATAATTAAAAACCATTTTGGTGGAAATAAGGCAGTAAATTAAGCTTTTACTTTAAAATTGCTGTTGTTGGCAGACAATTATTGTGAATGAAATTGAATAAATAAAATGTCTCAAAAATGTTATTTGTCTTTAATGATTTAGGTAAGAGACAAGAGGCAATTAAAGCTCAAACTTACGAGAAAAATTATTTGAACAATTCCTAGATATTTTTTGTTCTCCCTTGATTTTTAATTATTATTATTATTATTATTATTATTATTATTATTATTATTATTATTATTATTATTATTATTATTATTATTATTATTATTATTATTATTATTATTATTATTAAAAGAATGTTCGGCAAGTTTGTTGAAATAGTATTATTCATATGAAAACATGAGCTAAGATTTTGATTTTATTATTTTAGATTGTGTTAGTTCTGAATAACACATTTATTACAGATTATAATATATTTGAAAAGATCAAGTGATCAACTTTAACATTTAACATTGAATTCTAAATAAAAGAAATTACAGATAAATTAAATTAAAGATTATCATCAATTGTCCTTCCGTCTTTCAAACGATTTTCAAGGTCTTTCCAGGCTAAGTAGCATTTTCTATACTCAAAACTGTTTTCATGATCAGCCACCTTCTGATTTAGTCGCCCGTTTGCAAAAACCTTTAGATAGACCAGCAAAACAGTTTTGTTTTAGTTTAACTTTTGAAAACAGTAAACATGGAAAGCAGAATATAAAAATTTAATATGAAAAAAAGAAAAGCAAAAAAAATTTAAATGATCATTTCACAGTTTTGGCGCTCTTCGACTCGGCGCCCGGGGCGATCGCCCCATTCGCCACCCCCTAGCTACGGCTCTGCTTGGAGCAATGAAGGCAATACACTTGCCAAATATTTTATATTGTAATTCGAATAGGGCTTTTATTTTCGTAAACCATTCATTAAGTCAAGATTTATTTCATTAAAAATCTTGAAAATGTTTCCAATATTAATCATGGTGGAATATCCTATTTAGAAAGAGTTTAAAAAGTGGACACTATTTATTTCCTAAGATCAGAACAACTTAATCAATACAATACAAGAAGTAGATTGAGCACATATCAAAGTTACAAAGGGACAGAATTATGTAACTTGACAGAGATTATCGAAAAAAATAGTAAAACTATTGTTATTCAAATTATTCATACTATTATAATTTCAAACAATAAAATGATAATTTAAGCCTTTTGCTGCAAATAATGTATTTAATGAAAGAATTTTCGACTATAAGATAGTCCTTGTCAATCTCAATTATGCTGCTACCAAGAAATCATCATTTTATACTTATTATAATTTCATTATAAACTATTATTAGCACCCCGAATAACCCAAAGAATTACAAATACAGCTTTTAGGAATAGAAATAAAAAATGATTAAATAATAGCATTTCAGATATGAATATAACATATAATTATTGAAATATAATTATTTAATTAACTCCCGACAAAATACAGAAAAAACAAAATTCTTATCTTTTCGGTATGTTGAATTAAAAATTATTTCCAAAAAAACAACTGATTGACAACGTATTTGAAAAACAAATTCGATATTTAGATTTGATAATAAAATTAATAAATATTCCGGAATTCACTGTTCTATAAATATTATTTATCCACTTAGTTGTCTTGACTGGAAATAGTTACAAAATGGAAAAATGAATTAACTTTTATATTTCTTATTTCAATTCCAGAAAATGTTTTTTATATTTCATTTTAATGAAAAATTTTATAGAAAAATCTAATAAATAGATAATTCATAATTTCTTCAAACGTCTTATCAATGTCTCTTTATTTCATTTATTCGAAATCTTCATACAAATCACTTTTTAACATCCTATATTACATCAAATATTCAGTAAACGAAATTATTTTCTCCTAAGTATACAATTTCTACTAAAAATTATTTTTTGAAAGTTACCAAAACCCTTGCAACATGCCAGCCTTACTTAAAATTATCGACCAATAGAAAATGCTAGCAAAATATATTGATAACACTAGACAATAGTAAAACCTTCTCAACTTGTCCACTAGCTCATTATTTACCAATGATTTAGCTTAAAAGTTATAGAATAACATTTTTATATGGCATTTTCTTTATTTAATCATTGCATTAAATTACAGGATGTTCAGTGTATTATTTTGATCTTTTTGGTACAGTAATTAGTTTGGTGCCCTTCATTTTTAATTCAGAAATTGGAATTCTGCATTCTTGACATAAATATTTTTTCTCGAAAGTAAATTTATTAAATGTAGTTACACATTCTGATTTAAATCGAACATTCTCAAAATATTGAAAAAATGAAGGCCCATCTTTAATAAAAAAACTAAAACGCCAGACAAACGAAATATATTTCAAGGAAATTATCCTCACCCATAGTTTTCCATCATAATATATGGCAACAATTAGATATGGAAATAATAATGAGGTAATAGTTATGATTTAATGAGTTAATTAAATAATCTTAATAAATTTGTTGCTGATTGAATGTTAATTGTTATTTATTTTTATTTAAATTTTTATTTAAATTTTTATCTAAAATTAAAATTTTTAAAGTCAGTTGCCTCTACGCATTTTTCTATGCTCGATAATATGATTCACACCTTTCAATCGACTATATTCTTGAACCTGTATACGAAGATAACGAGAAGTCTTCAATGTATGTGACATTGCACTCATTACACGAAAACTTATACACTAGATCAGACACTAAACCTAATGAGCTTTCAGATTTACTTCTAAATATATTTAATGATTTTAAAGATTTTGACACTATTTTAAATATACTGAAATTACTTATTGATTTTATGACAAAAAACTTTTAATTTTTAAAACCTTCCAGAATAACTAAAACATGAGATTTTAAAAGTTTACCATCATTAAATGAACTGGAATTTTCATTATTTTCATCAGGTACAATAAAGAAGACGATCAATAGTTTCCTTAGTGTCAATCTTTCTACAAACCTCTTTAAATGCTTATTTTTATTCTAAAGATAAACGAGCTTATGTATACTTTTGCTAGATTTTTCAAACGTAGAAGATAATGCCCACGATCTAAAATGACTCTTAACCATATTTTTACTATATTTAAAGTCACAAAAGGTATTAGAATTATCGTATAAGCCTGTATTTGCTGGCTTTCTATATATTTCTCTTTCGAAAACATTACCCGTTTTTCCAATATCAAATCTAAAAACGGAAAAAAAGAATTAACTTCTTATAATGAAACTTTAATTTGGAATAAAGCACGATCAAATTATTTTAAAATATCATCAACTTAACGTTTAACTCACAAGAAGCAAATCAGAAAGAAAAATTAATGAAACAGTTGGTGCTAAAAGTGATTTCATAGCTACGCCATCAACTTGCTGATGCCAATTATCACTGAAAAGAAATGTAACATTAAAAGTGGTAAAAATGAACAATTCACGAAATGCAACTTCATCTAATATTTGATTATTCCTTCCACAAATCATAGCAAAGATCATTAGCTTTATTTAATGGAACATTTCTAAACAAACCAGTTACATCGAAAGACACCATATAATCAGAAGGATTACAAATTAATCACAAGTATTAATATATATGATATTAGAGACACATCCATACATACATCAAGTAATTAATTAAGTTAATTATTAAGTACTTATAATTGTAATGAAAATAAATGAAATGTTAAAAGAAAATATTAAAACTTGCAATTTATAAATATTAGGTGTAATTTAATGTATCTTATTTACAAAAATACTTAGCTTTATTTAAAAAAAATTCCAATTTAGCCAACGAATATTTAAACAAAAAAAGTAAATATTTAGATCACAACTAATATTATTCCCTTCTAATTCATTGATTTCTTTTTATTTTCCGTATTTCGGTAATAAATATTTCTATAAAAATCAAAGGATTTAACAATTTAAAATTTAGTTATTTTTTAAGTCTGAATTTTAGATCTCTGTAATCTATTAAGTTTCTAGTCACCAGACTACAAATTTTTGCTAAATTCATCTCACCATGAAACGGGTCTTTAGAATGCAAATCTAATATAATTCTGGTATAAAATATATAATATTAATCGACAATTTAAAGTTGTTGATTTGAAACTTATCAAAAATCTAAGGAGAATCGAAACCAGAAAAAAATATAATTCAGTAGTAATAATAATAATAATAATAATAATAATAATAATAATAATAATAATAATAATAATAATAATGAAAATTGATTATTAAACGAAGAAAAATGTACTAATATTGAAAGCGCAAATTTTAAACTGACTCAAATAAATCAACAACTCATGTGTAAAATGCTTGTGCATTTGAGTGTATTGGGATTATATTGTGAATATATCAATGAATTATTAAACAAATTCACGGGAAAAGTAGTTAATTAATTTGACTAGTTTTCCTATTTAAAATATTAATTGGAAAATTAATGGATCGTTTTCGATACATGAAATTGGCTGTCACATAACTTCATGTGAAAATATATTTCTCTATCTTACTCAGAGCATAGAATAAAATTAGTATAGAAATTTACAGATAGAGAAAATAAAAGAGATTATTGATTTTTTTTTATTAATTTCGTCTAATAATAATTCAGTTACTAATTTTATTTATATTATAATATATTTTTACATAAATATTATCAAAAATCTTTTTAAATTTTTAAAACACTTGAAAAGGGTAATATTGAAAATTCGGGTTACAAATTAATTGATAATATAAATAAATGAAAATAACGAGAAAATCGCATATGAACCTTTATTAATGTCCAGAAAAATTTGGTTTATATTCAAATGACAATATATGTTCATTGAAAGGACTAGTTCCAAAACTAATGTTTAATTTTGAACAAAACCATCTCTAGCTTCATGAATTCAATTGATAATGTACCACCTATTTCTTATTATATGGTATAAGTAAAATATAATCTTTGGATCTTGAAGATTAATGTTTAATTCATTATGAAATTTGAAAATAAAAAGTATTTATTGAAATTAGAAAATCGAGGAATTGGGAAATGCTCTGGTACTTTTTAATTGTGGTTTAAAGAATAGTAATAACTAGTAATTGAAAAATAATACTAAATAGATTTATATTTATAAAACAAAATAAAATTGAAACTTTTTATAATATGACAGAATACTATCAAAATCGCGGTAGAAAAAATATCAATAAATTGAGAAAGGATTTTTTTATTATCACCACTTTATTTTAATAAAATACCGCACAACTCTAATTTATAATAAAGAAAAACATTTTATTTTTAAATCTTCATGCTCTTTTCTCAAATATTGATAGGCTAAACTCATGATATTATGAGAGAGAAGTCAATTTATCACAGACGTGAAATTTGTTTGATAAACCATGTAAAGCTTACATATAAGTTTCCCAGGACAAAGATTTTATACTAAAAATCCATATCAAGTTTTCATCTGTAATTAAAAACAATTTTAAATAACTTTACATAAATCCCACGAAAACAGACAATTTTATATTTAATGATAAACAAAAATCCCGATAATTTGTTTGTTTGCATTAGGTGAGACTATTAAATGCAAATCTCATTCATCATTATCCTTCTCTAAAAATGTGATTCCTTGTTTACCCATATATTTAACGTTTTTATTTACATTTTATCCATTAATGAAATCGAATGTTTATCCATTCATTTAAACGAACATTGAAATATAAATGAACTATCGATTCTTATTTGTGCACGCGATGCGCTAAATTTTATTTTCCTGTGACGATAAAATTTTCATAGGGCAATCTGAATTTTATTTTGAACACAAATATTCACAATTGTATTTTCAGTTAAATTTAGAATTATAATGAAAATATTTTTTTAAAAATCATTTTTCTAATTTTAGACTTAAAAATGGAAAATCAATTTGTCGGATTTTGTCATGATTATAATTATATTGATATAAGACCTTACTCAACCCCGCCAAGTTTCTGTTGACACTTGGTTTGAATGCTAATTTAACTTGGTGTATTATAAGTTTTGTTATATTCTTAATGCTAATTTACGGAAATCCAAATTCAACTTCTACAAATATTAATCAGCTACGGTACCCATTTATATTTATTGGGTCATCTATTATTAACAATGGACTTTCTTCGTTCATATTATTACTAACAACGGTCAAACTCAGTATGATCTTTCAATAAAGCATCCATCCAAGTACTAAGTTAGTAACTATTGTGAATTATTGTACAATTTAACGACTTGACTTTATTAACATTTTTCTGAGTTGTATTTTATCATTAGTTATGCTTCTTACAAAGGCCTGAGCAAGGTTCATCTTGAAAGCTGACACATGCTTAATTACCTTTTCAAAATTTTTTACAGTGACTGATAAACTCAAAAGGCTTTAAATAGTAAGAATAATAATAAAATAATAGTAATAATAGTAATAATAGTAATAATAATAATAATAATAATAATAATAATAATAATAATAATAATAATAATAATAATAATAATAATAATAATAATAATAATAATAATAAACAAGAAAACATATTCTTAATTACTAAATCAATATAGAGCTGTGAATGATCATAATAATAAAATAATATTATAAGAGCTGTTTTCAATTTTCACCTCGGATTTCTTTTCAATTGACATTGTATTTATTAAAAAAAAATTGACTTTGAATCAGTAATTATATCGATGTATTTTTTATATCTTTACTGATTTAATCTCAATTTTTTTAATAAATACAATAAAATAATAATAATAATAATAATAATAATAATAATAATAATAATGAACAAGAAAACATATTCTTAATTACTAAATCAATAATAGAGCTGTGAATGGAAAAATTTACATTTGTCAATTATAGGAAATCAATTTCTCGAAAATTTTTCATCACAAATTTTTTTTAAATAGATTTTTGGAATAAATATAAAATTCTACAGAATCGAGTTACGATTTCTTGAAGAATCAACAGTGTTCCTTGGAAAGTTGATTACTATGAAAATATATTTTACTAAACACAACCGTTTAAAGGATGTTAAAATTTCAAACTCAAAGGACAATTGTGAAAATACACAGAAATAAATTATTTGAATTTTAACGATTAATAAATTTATAAATTGTTAAAAACGTTTGAATCAATCAAATTTTTTTACATATTTAGTGGTGAATATACTAAAATTATTTTACCATATTGTCAGGTCATTTGTCAATTTAACAAGTAGACAGTCACGAATATTATAATGGAAAACTACATCAGTCGGTAAAAGTGGCCTCTAAGAAAGTAAGCACTTTTGTGGTTTACAAAATTTCAAAAGAGAGAAATATAAAATCAGACAGTTCAGAGAAATATTAACCCTTTCAACTCTTGAATTGTTTTGTATGACATTCCTGTAAATCCAGCATACATTTTGGCTATTTCAAGCAAAAATGGTAAACTTAAGAATTAATTAAAAAATAAAAATAAAAAAAGGTATAATGTATAATAAAAAAAGGTATAATAAATGTGAATTCAAAACACTAGATATATTAGAATATTAATTTGTTTAAACTAAAATAACAACAATCCATGACTTTTTATAAGTTTTATAGCTTATAAAAAGTGGCCAACGAAGTTACAAAGGAATCTATCATGTTGACATATAGTCGCCAACAGAGCGCAAAAGGTTAACTGCAAAATTATTACAGCTGCTTTTAGGTATAGAACAATATCGTACTCATTTAAAACGAAATCAGCATAATATTGCAATTTGAAAAAAAAATTTTGAACAAAGAATTAGACATTTGTGTTTATTATGTTATACAGACAAGAGGCGCTACATGAACTGGTCAAGAGGTAAAAATTGCAACAAGTTTTTGTTCAAAATTCCGTTTAATTTCATATCTCTATACAATATTTTACAAATTAACATTCTAAATAAATATTAAAATAAAGTTTTATTTAAGTTTATTAGAAAAAGATGACACAGTTGCGGAACTCAACGAATGGTGGATTAAACAGAATAATAAAAGTTTATTACAATACAAATGAATTTTTACGGGCAACAAGTGTCCTGGTGACATAAAGAGAGCTAAATCTTTCAGAAAAATCGTTTTCAACTTAGACTAATATTAGCATGGAAATAATATTCTTGTGCTAGTATATAAAAAAAAATAACTATGACTCTTTTGGAATTACCACATGTTCACGATAAATGTGGTAGCTATCTATAACTGCTGCTTTCATTGATAATTTGGTCAGGGTAACTATCTCATATTTTTTTTTCAGCATATTCCTTACTATCACTCATCACCTTTTCCCATCGCATTATTTTATTGAATTAATTAGTGCATCTATATTCAAGAAATCATCACTTTATATTATTATTATTATTATTATTATTATTATTATTATTATTATTATTATTATTATTATTATTATTATTATTATTATTATTATTATTATTCCATCATCTTTAGCGAATTATATAGTAGTAATATATAAATTATTTTTTACTTAAAATAGGGTAACTATAATTGAAATTTCAAAGTAATTAATTGAATATTATTTCAATAAATAATTATAATTGACTTTTATATTACCTTATTATTAATTGCAATTGTTTTTAATTTCATTTCTTGTTTAATTGTAAATTATTTGCAAACTATTGTTAAATCAATCGAAATTGGTTATATTTATTTATTGATTTTATTGCAAAATTTATTGATTTATAAATTTATTGGTAAACAAATCGATAAATTCTTGCACAAATTATTAACCAATCAATTAATTGAAAACCCGACAAAATGTTATCAATATAAAAAATCGTTTAAAAAATCGAAAATATGCCATGAAATTAATGATAAAATATCTGGATTAAACGAATAAATTATAGAAAATATTGAAAACTAAAATTAACAATAACATCAACATTGAAACATTCAATTTTGTTTTTAATTTATGTGAAATTTGCACCAACAGAACTATATCCCAAAATACTCCCAACTCTAGGATGTGAATGCAGTATAGAAAATAAGATAATAGATTAATAAATTATTTGAATAATAGATTGATAAATAGTGAAATTTCAAAAGAAATTGATGAAGTTTTTCGTGAGAATTAATAAAAAATAAAATCTACAAATTTACAGATTGAAAAAGGTAATATTAAACAAATCACAAATCAAGATCATTTAAAGGTAATCTCAAATGAATTGATATTAGGGTTCATTGGTTTCTGTATTTCTATCTTTTTATCTGAAAATGAAAATACCTTAAGCATTCAAATTATCGATGGCCACAAGGTCTATTAAATTAATAGCGTAATTACTTATTATTAAACCAAGTTTATTAAAAATATTTCATTATTTCAGACTTAAAATGATTCTACCTAAAGACAATTTTAACGTATCTTACCTCAATAGATAAAAGGAAGTTAAAAGTGTGGCTTCTCACAAATTTAACACTTTATCCAGAGATCCCTTTTGGGATTTCAATTTAAAAATTTTTTTAAATTACATTTCACTTTATTGGTGCAAATTAAAATAAAAATTTTATTATAACTCATTTTTATAGTACTATTTATGAAAATTAATGTGATAAAAATGAGTGTTCACTTAGTCTTTAAAATTCTATACATAAGAGTGAATTATTTCGGCAAATATATCAAGTTCCATTTTGCGATTTTTAAGAACTTATGACTTCATGTATATTGTTTTACTGTTTATCCTCATCTGATTTAAAAGTTGTATGTGACTTTCCAAATAAAGGTAACAAGGACGAATAAAGAATGGCTTTATATTTTAAAAATTTTGAAAAATGTGAAAAGTATAAAAATGAACAATTTCTACATAAAACTTTAAGTGATCAAGGTTTTTAAGACAAACTTTACTAAGTTCAATTAAAAAATTATTAAAATAAGGAAGCTCCAAAAGCTAATAAATAAAAAATAATAAAATTTTTAAATAATCAGATTCCGTGGTGCAAATAACAAAAAAATTAACCGATTTATTACAAAGGTAGTTAGTATTTTTTCAAAACATTTTATATCGAGGGAATTCTAATATTTAAAAACATTATAAATCAGACCGAGAGCATAAAGGTCAATCCAATACTTCTAGAAACCCTAATGAAATTATCGAATTCATCCTGATCATAATCTACAGTGTTAGGAAGTAAGAATAATTCATTGTTTATCTACTTTTGCTCTATTCACTTCATTTTTATAAGATAATTTAATTATTGGTTTATCTGAGTACTTTCATCAACTATATATAATATCAATGATTGACGCAAAATAATTGACGTTGATTACAAAAATATTTAAACCGAATTATTCCTTGAACATTGTTCGTTTTTAGACAATTATTTTCGGACTAGAAAAAAAATGTAAAAATTCAAGAAATGATAAAACAAATTCTTGAACTTCATCCAATTATCATTAATTATATCATTTCATCATACCCCAGATTTTTGCTGCATACAACATAGAACTCTAAAGTTGAGCTATTTATGATATCGAATTTACCCAGTAAATGAAGGAGAATAAAAAAATTCTCATCCGTATTCTATTATTGGCTTTTGTTGAAAAGTTTGTCACCACAATTGTATTACAAAAAAAATTTTACAGTAAGCTTAACACTATGTATCCCAAATATATTCGTTACGAGGAAAAAAGGAGCAATTGGTATTTAAAATACAATGTAAAAATCAAAACATATTCAAAAATATTTTAGAATTAAAACAAATAGACATAAAAGTTTGTCATTTTTTGTATTCCATTATAGATACTAAATTTAAGACAATAACTTCATAAAATTAGTTTCTGCTTAGTCCGATGATTTTTAGTTTACTTTATCTTCATTGTAGATCACAAATAAATAGTTTTTATTTATTTAACACGAAATTTCGTCAGTCTTTTTCAAATGTTTGCAAGAAACAGATGCACCGAAAATTCATATTAATACTGGAATGCCACTTTGGAGTCTGCCGTACACAATCGCGTATTTACGCACATGTGTAAAAGTATTTTAGAGCAGTTAAAACCAATGTCAATTGACTCTATAGTTATTCCAGCTAATGTAAGCAATTAAGCTACAAATTTTTTACAGAATTATTATAAAAATATATTTTTAAAATTTTTGCGATCTAACATACAGCAAAGTGAAGTTTATGTAAAAAATCATTGTGACAATCCATGATTTAATATTAATTGCATGTTAATAATTACCACGCCTCAGTTATTTAAAACGATAAAATATAAAATTATAATTAATAAATAAATATTGGAGACTTGGATTTAATTGAGTCTAACAGGTATCTTCGTTTTCTTTAGTTAACGACTTGGATAAGAACTAGATTTATTATTTTTAACAGACTCGTAGGAACCTTAATCATACTCTCTAAAGAAAATGAGCTTAGTATTTATTTTTAAAAGGTTAGCAACGTTGTATTTCATGCTGTATAATTTTCAGAATAATTACATCAGATTTTTTATATTGTTTTTTAATAACCTACTTTTTTGCTACCTTGTTATCATTGAGAAATATTTAAATTAAAATAAAGCGTCTGGAAATCAGGAAATATTGATTTATATTCTAATAAATTTATTTGTAATGAAAACCAAATTTCAACATTAAATTTGGAAATCGAGGACAATCAAATATAGGTCAATTAATTGGTCAAATTAATTGGCCTACTTTTTTTCAACACAATTCAATGGGAAAACAGTTGAAAAATGTTGAGATTGATTTTATCAATTCAATTTTAATATAAATTTAATTATTAATTTAGAAATTATTTAACTATTACTACATTGATTTCATTTAGTCAAATAATAATGAAGGAAGTAGGAAATAATCTCAATTGAAAAAGCTACCATTTAATTACCATTACAAGCTGATATATCAATGCCAAATATATTAAATTAATTAATATTAAAATAATTAAAATAAATCATCTCAAATATCATTGGCCAAAATTTTGATTGGTTGAAAATTTATTTCAACGATTTTACATGGAAATAAACCTTTTTTGTAATGTAAGACAAGCTATTTTTAGTATTAAAAGTTTCATGTGAACATTTCTCAAGAAAAACAATTCAATCTGATTATAAAATAAAATAAAACCTAACATTTTGTTGCACTTTGTGCATCCAATGATCATTGGCGATGTTCTCGGGTTTAGAATTCAATTCTTCGGTACCTTTTTTAAATTTTAATCCAACATATGATTTTACCTATTCAATTTTTAGTTAAAGAAAAACAAATAACAATACAACAACCTTGTCCTTGTAAAGAACTACTAAGACCCCAGCAGCAATTTCGGCAGCAAAAATTAATAACAGAAATATAAAATAAGTTCCCAACAGACAAGGACTTTCGTGGTACGCTCCACAGCAACCGCATGCACCAACAATCAACGTAAATGCTCCAATTCCCATAGTGACATAAAATCCAATAACGAATGCGGTTCCTTCAGCGCCCATATTCTTGAAGAAGCTCGTTAGATAAAAGTACAGTCCGAGACCGAATAAACCCAACCCACATAACTGAATCAATGATAATGATACTAGTTCAGATTAAATCACAAATACTAACCACGAAAATAAAATTAAATATCATCATCAATATTCTTATACAACTGTGGCATGCTTTGCACATGTTGATTTATCAATTAAGTTTTTTATATCGGGAAAATTAAAATAAATAACTGGTTTAAATTTTAAGATGGAGATTTGATTTTAAATAAGAATCAGAGGTCGAGTACAGATCATTCAATTACTTTAGTAAAACAATATAAACTTGATTTATTTATATTTAAATTCATTAATATATAAATCGATATATAAATTTATAATGTGGAAATCAATTTATGAAATTTTTAATTAATTTTTATATTAACAATTAAACAATATATATTAACAATATATAGTAATTTTATCGATGGCCAAGTTATAAATTAGTGTAAAATATTAAACAAATATTTATCGACAATCTTAAAAAGAAATAAAGATAAGAAATGGAAACATGTCAACAAATGTTGAAAATTTATGCTTGACAAGAAAAAATTATAAAATTGAGAAAGAATTTAAACTAATGTAAAGACAAGTTGGAATTCTATTACAGAAAGATATCTGTCAATGAAACTAGAAATAATAGAAACATTATTGAAGTTAACTTCACTGAATTATTATTATTTAATAATAATACAAAGACTTTGGAACGACTTTGGAACCTGGAAATCGCAACAGGAGCGTTTCTATGAGTTGACGGAAATGTATTTCCAGTAGGAAACATAGGGATTTTATTATGATCAACTTTGGAAAATTGATTCGATTTTGTCAAATAAGTTCATATGATATTTGAAAAATGAAATTAATGACAGAAGAAATAAAGTTATTGTATTGGTCCAAAGTATTGTATCGATTCAAGAATGTTAAAAAAGAATATTATTTCAGTTTGGATTTAGTGATGAAAAGTGGAATGGAACGGTATTTTTAAAATATTTTTGAAAATTAACCATTTAAATATTTTAGTTTATATTTAGTATTAAACTCATTTTTAAAAAGCATTATTTACGTATTTATTTATAATGATTCTGTTGCTTATTACTAAATTAAGGCGATGTCCATTGGTTTGTGAAGACTTCAAACATAATCCTGTAGTGTCCTATTCATTCTTATTTTGAAATGATTTAAATATAATTCTTAAATTTCATATTAATTATTAGAATTTAACATAGTAGGTTTCAAAATATATATTTGTATTTGTTATCAAAATTTACCGAATTTACTAGAAAATACATCCAAGATTTTCCATTTACTAGCAATATAAAATGACCTGTAAACTCTTCATACGGTGCTGGTTGAATAAAAATACATAAAGTTTTTTTAATCTGTATACCCACAACTTACTTCAACGTAGGATATCACAACATACAAATACCCCATAAGCTATACTAGATTTTATAAACTTCACAAAGGGAGTTCAAGGTTTATAAAACCTTTGATATATCGTTATGTTAAAAAATGTTTTGTATTGTCCGCACTCTTATATAATTTGCTTTTCATTGTAGCGTTTGTAAAATGTTGTATACATCGCAGGCTAACATTCAGGTAAACATTCAGAATTTAGACTCAAATAGCAGACAAAAATTCGCGAATTCTTGAAATTATTAAATTCTCTTCAGTCTTTGTGTTGAGGCTCGTTAGGAGCCAGAGGAAAAGAAAAACAACTAAAGTTAGATTTTTAGATAATAAATATAATAAAGTATTAATAGTAATTAAATATTACTATTTATAGAAATAAATAATTAAAATATTACTAAAGTTAGGAATAAAATAAAAATAGTAAAAATTACTATATTTAGAACATAAATAAAAATAACATTTAAATAATTATATATAAATAAAAATAGTAATTAAACAATTACTATTTATAGATTACTGTATTATTTATTAATATAAATAGAAATAAAAATTTCAGTGAGTGGAGAACAAAAACCTGATCGATTGTTAGAACTCGAGAGAAGCAAAAGTTGGCACACATTAGACACCAATAGTTGAGAACAGAAATTACATCAGTACAGACGATCATATCGACAGAGAAAGCGAAATATTGATTTGATTTTAAATCTCATTACTAATCAGAACCATTTCGGGTTTATAGCAGTTTATTTGGAAGTTAATTTGCAGAAGGTTTCAGTAGAAATTTAATTGATCAGATATTTCTGGACATTAGTTACCCATTAGGAAATACAGCAGCTATTTTGGTAAATTTTAGATTGTAAAATAATATAAAACTTTAGCTAGTTAAAGAAATTATTGGCTTTAATAAATTCAAAAGGTTATAGCGTCTGCATACGTCTTTGTGGCTGCCTCGCTTCATTGATAAATAAAGTATTAACTAATTTCTGGGTTAATACTATCGCGGTTAAATTTAGGCAAGACCCTCATCTTTTTCTTATCACCTATATCGGACTGCTGGCGCATTTAAGGCCAGCCTTGATTCTTAGAAATAACCTTTATGGGGGTTTGAAATAACCGTTTTCTGTTCTTTAATAAGCAACCAGTTTTTGTTGTACAAGTTAAATAACTTTGTAAAATATTTAATTAGAAAAATAAATATTAAAATCATATTGTTATTTATTTATTTCGTCACTTAGATGCGCATTAATTAATTGGACTCAGTACAATAAACTGTGTTGGTTCGAATATACAACGAACCTAACATTTATATACATACTTTTGGCATTTCGTAGTGCGTTCAATAAATATTTGGACTGGCCGATAAAAAATACGGAGACGTAATCGCCGAAAACCACGTGGTATCCATCAATGGCTCCTATAAAACAATGCTCCAATCCACAAAAGTGTAGGAACATTGGCAGCAACTGATAAAAATGGATTCTTTCTCTTAGATCACCCTCTCTGTAGTCCTGATCTTTTGCCCAGCGACTTTTATCTATTTAGACATATGAAGAAACATCAGCGAAGAAAAATCTATCCAAATGCTGCAAATTTGCAACAAAATGTGAAACCTTCATTGAAAAATCAAAACCACAATAGGTCTTATATTGAAAAATAAGACCTATATATCCTTGTTGTTCTTATGTTAAAATATACCGTTTTTGTTGGTTTCATTTAGCCTCTAGTCCGTATACTTCTTGAACGGACCACGCCTATTCGATTGTTTTAATGAATAAGTTAAATACGTTTTAGGGAGACCTTCGATTAAAAGATTAATTGAATAATTTTGCGAATAACATGGCCATTTTTATTTTCATTTCTATTGCATTAAAATTGGATGCAAGAATTATTGTCATAAAAAGAAAATTTGAATGACATTTTTTAGATATAAGAAAAAAAGTTTAAATAAAATAACATTATAAAGAAATGAAAATTTTAGACTAAATAAAATAGTATAAAATTTTCCACTTAATTTTAGATCTGATAAAAATAATAATAAAAAATAATAATAAATCATTAAAATCTATTTATTGATAATAAAAGAATTCAATGTATTTTTACACTGCACTGATCAATATCTATTATCTAAAATCAATATAATCAATAATCAATATATTCATTAAATAAATATTTACATTATTCTCAAATAATTCTTTATTGATTTTCATCTTCTCTGTCTAGATATAAATTTAAATTAAATTAAAATTAATTAAAATTAAATCATAATTATAATAATATTCTATCGAAATTCAATGAACACATCAAGAAATCCCTAATACTATTTTAGTAGAAGTGAGTAAATTGGACTACACCCAAATTGAACTCGTACCCACCCCACCTTCGGTAACATCAACAATTTCATCATTTAACGAAGTGTCGGACAGTAAATTATCCGATTCAATTCCATCGTTATCCAATAGAGCCGCATCATCATCTTCTAATGATGTTAATTTTTCTTCGTCTTCATCATTCTGAACCATGTTATCGTTATCAATTCGGTTTTCCTCGTTCTCATCTTTAATAGATTTATTATTGTTTTCACCGGATTCATCCTCATTATTTATCAACTCGAGGTTTTCTATTTTATCTTCGACTATTATTTCAGATTCTTCATTTTCAGAATATTCCTCATCGTCCACTTCTATATTATTATTTATTACTATTATTTATTATTATTATTATTATTATTAGTATTATTATTATCATTATTATTATTATTATTATTATTATTATTATTATTATTATTATTATTATTATTATTATTATTATTATTATTATTACTATTATTACTATTATTATTATTATTATTATTATTATTATTATTATTATTATTATTATTATTATTATTATTTTTATTATTATTATTAGTATTATTATTATCATTATTATTATTATTATTATTATTATTATTATTATTATTATTATTATTAATTATTAATTATTATTATTATTATTATTATTATTATTATTATTATTATTATTATTATTATTATAAATACTATTATTAATATCGTTATTATGATTATTTATTTGTATTATTGTTATTTTTAAATGAATTAAAACACTTGATCTATAAAAACATTATAATAAGAATAAATAAAAAATAAATATCAAATATTACTATTTTTCAAATCAAAATATGTGACATAAATAAGCATTTGAACAAACAAAAGATTTTATATCTTATTTTTTACATTGTTGTGAAACAATATTTAAGTATTATGACTTGTTTTAAATAATTAATTATTACGCTCTATATGGGCTAAATATTTACCCACTATTTATCTAGGAAACGCCTATTATCAAGTAGAACTAGATTAAACCTAGAATTGAAAACAGCATTGTCAATGAAAAACAAACAGTATTACTTCAACAGAATGCCATTTGGAATAGCATGCCGCGCCAGCAACATTTTTAAAATTTAAAACTAAAATTGACGTCTGCTCCTATATTAAAGTTTCCAGATTTTATTAAACTGTTTATATTGCTATATATATGCAAGTTTCGATCATATTAGTATTGTATTCATCAAAAAGAAGAACATCAAAAATACTTATTTGTATATGAATCTAGAGCCATAAATAAATATGAGATAAATTACTGTATTCCACGCAGAGATGTTATTTAGATTTTATTTTACGAATCACTTCAAGCTTTATTTATATGGTAAAAAGTTTATATTGAGAACAGACTATAAAGCTATAATGAAAACTAAAAAACCTATTAGTAATCAATCAAAGATGTGGTAATAAAGTAGAGAATAAGTGATAATCATAGCAATGGAGACGCTTTATCAAGAAAGGAATGTGAAATTTGTATACAGTCCCAAAAATGGAATATAGTTAAACAATCTCTGAAAACATAAAGAAATTTTGAATATAAAATCAAATCAATTCAAAAAAGCGCATTAACCACTTGCCGGGCGCACGCTCAAATATGAGTGCAAAATATGTGTACCATTTCGGGCGAGCGCTCACATGTGAGCGCAAACTCATATAGAAAAAATTAGTGAATACAAACTCGGAAAATTAAAAAAAAATATTTACGTTATATTTTGATTATATACTATTAATTAATGATTTAAAAAAATAGTTTTTTTTGACCGAAAATATGTGGTTAAATAGAAAAAAATAGCATTCATTAAAATTCAAATTAATTTCTAGCATTCAATATTAATTAATATAATTTATGCAGAAAAATAATTATTTAAACTAATGAATTTTTGAAATATTATAAAAATAAATAACAACTTTAAACGAAAAACTCGGTGAAATTGAATGCATTATGCATAATTCGATAGAGTTATTCAGTTAATATTGAAATAAAAAATCATTGTCGATTAAAAATAAAAATTATGGTAAAATTTAAATTGTTAGAAATTTAATTAATTACGTAAAGCTGGCGGAAAGTTTTGATAGTCAGACTATTTAGTATGTTTTTCATAAAAAATAATTATATAATTTTTCACATTTTAAGAGAAAAGATCTCTGCGAAATTTTGGTGTGATTATTACGCCTTGTTTTTTTATAAACCTAAATATTTACTATTCATTTAATTGGTATATTCATGGCAGTCATAAGAATCTAAAAGTTAAAGAGTTTTTGCAGGAGTTCACAGGATACCATGTGAATACCTTGAAAACTCAAATAAAAAATGTTACATACTTGAACACCAGTGAAGATACAAATATTATTATACTACACCAAGCATATAGTTAACGTTAATAGACAACGAAAGCATTATTAAGCTACAGCTAAGAGCACGCAACACCGCCTAATTACACATTTACGTGTACCTGTTTGATCTTTGGTGTTTTCTGTTGCATCCGCATTCAAGTTATCATTATTAGTTTGATCTACCTCCACATCTAAGTTTTCAATTTCCGTTTTATCAGGGTTTTCAGATTCTTGTATTAGATTACTAGTGGTATTTTCAATTTCAGAATTCTCGACTGCAGATTCTTCTACGTCTTTCTCATCTCTATTTGTACTTTCCTTTGTAGTAATTATATCACTTTCCTCCTGCTCTTTACTATCATTTTCAGTTTTACTTTTTCCATTTGTATCAATTTCATCTTTAGATCTTTCATTACTATCCTTAGTTTCCAATTCGCTTACAACCGAATTATCAGCCATTGTTATATTCCTCTTTTGTTTCACTAGTTGTTTGCTCTTCTACTAACTCTTCGTGACTTTCATTATTTTTAGTTTCATCATGTCTTGAATCTGTATGAGAAAAATCTTTTAATGAATTTACCTAAAGTATCTTTGAAAAATTATTATACTAACCAGGTTTATCCTCTAATTCATCAGATTTTTCATTCGATTCTTCATTTTCATCTGTTTTATCGGATGTTTCCTGATGTTCTCCACATTTCCTGTAGTCTCTAAATGTTCTGAATCGGGCTCTTCTGAATTTTCCTTTTCTACTATATCTGTTTCTTCTTCTTCTTGTGTAATTTTGGATTTATTTTTCGAATCTAATTTTTAAAATATTTTTATAAATAGTATTTCCACCAATCAAAAGGTACCTTCATCTTCTAATGGTTCTGATTCTTCAGGCTCTGAAATAATACATTTTTATTATAAGGATTTTTGTTTTAAAAAAGACAAAATCTAATCTAAGTTTGTATTAATAACAATTATTATCTGGTTATAGAACTGAAAGCTGAATTAGCAAATTACCCATAATTATCCTTTCCGACGAATTGAATAATCCTTTTACAAAAGAAAATAACATCTTGAATTGAAAAGAAAATTATAAAAAATAAATATAAAGCTTTTAGAAAAGCATACAAGGGTAGTAACCAAGTAGCTTTATAGGGAACATTTTTCTTAAGCTTGACAAAAACTTACTTTAAAAGTTCTATGAATTATAATTTTCAAATAGGTGATCAATTAATCTTCATATTGTAAATTGAACTCATGTGAAGTAAACTAATTTCAATTGTAGCTTAATGATATTAAAGATAGTAGTGGTAAAAATTTTGTAGTCTTTGTAGGATACACGGAATAATATGTATCAAAATTCGATGTGTCCAATAAACTATCTCTTATTGCAGCAGATATCACATTTACAAATTTCAATTTCCAAAAAGTATGAATCAGTGTCGCCTGTAACTATATTGATTTCACAAGTAAATTAATTGTGATAGTTTTATAAATTATTATATTGCAGCTCGTACATAAGAAGTTAAAATATATCCACTACGGTTTGATCAATGTAATTAGGTCTATCTAAACACACTGACTCCATATTTAATAATAATATATTTAAAACAAAATTTGTAATCATTTTTGATTATGATTCTTTTCCCGCAAAGTAATTTGCAATTATTTTTGTCCGAGACATTATTCGATTCCATCCAAAGTTGAGTATTTGTATTGGTCTTGAATATTTATTTTGTTTGTATTTATTCGCCATATGATCGTGTAAATTTTAACCCATCCCAAAAGAATAAAAAGCTTGGAGACCCTCATAAAATTTGTGATTAAATCGTTTCAAATTGTATTTGTCTGTTGATATTATATGTTATTTCTAGTAGTTCCCGGATTCATATATTCCATAGGAAAATTTATTTTCAGTAATTGAACAAAAACTTGAACTGTTGGGGGATAAAGAAAATTTGTATTTGTAATTAAGTTTTCATAATTAGATTTAAATGTAAACTTTCATAAACTTACTTGGAGATCCTCTTTGTTCTTCTTCGGTAACTTCTGTTTCTTGTTGAGTCTCTTCGACATTGGTCGGTTCTAAAAGATTTGAAAATAAAAATTTCAAATGATATAATTATTGTGATAATGTCGAACAAGGCTTTGCTGCATAATGTTTATTAAGTGAAAATTTTCGATTATAAAATAATCCTTTATAATTTCCTATAATCGAAAATTTCACTTCACCGGTGGCCCACACTAAAACACCTTATCTGGTGGTGCCTACCACCGGTGGGACGTATTTGATTGTGTTATTAGACGCATATTAGGCATATTATTAGAAAATTAAATGTATATTCATCAAAAACATTTATTTTTTATTACAATTATAATTAATAACGTATTATAAACATAACTTTTGTTCAATAACATAAACTGCGCCGCCAGATGATGCGCAGCATGATAATCGGCACCGGTGTCAACGTGTTAATAAATATATTGCAGTATTTTTAGTATTGTAGTATTGCAGTAAATATATTGTAATTTGCTTGTTCAACATTTAATTGATGCTGCTACCAAGAAACCATTAAAACGATTAAAACAATATTTTTGCTGATTTTACTGCATCAGGAAATTTTTTTGGTTACGACTCTTCAGGCGCGATAAATACGAAGGTTGACAGCTACTCTAGCTATAACAATGATTCGGGTATATTGTTATGTTGTTATTATTTCAACACAAATAGAATAAATACGCGTAATTTTATCGCAAAACTTCAATTTATTCCGGGTTTAATATAAATTATTAAAATTTCTAGCTAATTCAAGTAACATTTTTATAAAGTTTACTCACTTCGGCGTCTTTGCTAGATGAATCGGCTCACCAAGCAATTTAATAGAGGATGTTAGAAGGCTAATAACAAATAGAAAAGATTGAGGGTGGTAAATAATATACATTTTACAAACTAGGCGTTTAAGAATTCTATTTCCTCCTTGTGTTATATAGAACACGAGTTGTCGGCCAACTGTCTATAGCTGCTCTTTTCAGAGAAACTTAATCTTTTCATTTAGGCTTTTGATAACATATGCGCTTAACTTTGGGTCAGTCTCACAAATAATTCTCAAAATTCCGTGTTTGAGACTTTGGATAATTATCGGGTTGTTGGCGGATTCTTTTTTTTACTTAACCGTAAAAAGATAGTCTACTCGTAAAAGAAAGCCACTTAATAAATTCATTTGTATCCTCCAGAAATATATGATTCAATCTTGACCACAAAAACTTCTTTATTCAAATTTCTTCATTATATTATGAAGTTCTTGTACTGTCGTTAAAAAGATTAATTTCGTAGAGAATGAAATCAGAATACATCAGTTACTTACAGTTATAATTACAAGGTATTTCAAATGAATTTAGGTTTAAAAGGAAAGTTTTAGCGGAAATTATTGAAATATCACATACCTTCTTTTGTTTCTTCAACAACTTCTATTTTGTCTTCATATTCTGGTAGTAAGCTTCCATCTTTGTTGAATTCCAATTTACCAAATATCAGGTCCATAACTCTTTGAACTTCACTTTCATTGTCACTTCCGTAAACTGCATTTTTATTGATATCTCTTCCATAAATAGCTCGAATACTTGTAAAAATATAATAATAATAATAATAATAATAATAATAATAATAATAATAATAATAATAATAATAATAATAATAATAATAATAATAATAATAATAATAATAATAATAATAATAATAATAATAATAATAATAATAATAATAATAATAATAATAATAATAATAATAATAATAATAATAATACTAATAATAATAATACTAGTAATAATATAAAGTGATGAATTCTTGGTAGCAGCATTTATTATTTAAAACAATAACATGATAATTTAAGCCTTTAGCTGCAAATAATGTATTTAATGAAAAAATTTTCGACTATAAGATAGTCCTTGTCAATCTCCTTGTATTAGGAGATTGACAAGGACTATCTTATAGTCGAAATTTTTTTCATTAAATACATTATTTGCAGCAAAAGGCTTAAATTATCATTTTATTGTTTTAACTAATAATAATAATCTCTCTATATATAAAAAAGCTAAGGGTCCCCTCCATCCGAATTTTATTTTTTTTATTTATTTTTTTTACTTATCGTTCTATATTACTTTGAAACGGCTTATGCTATTATCTTTTATCATAGTTATGGAAACATATTAATAAACTGAATCTCACTCCTGTCCAAGAATACCCTGGATATTAACTTTAACATTAACCCCACGTTCTGACCGGGTTGGTGAAGCGAAGCGAATAGGGGCAGAGCCCCTAGTAATAATAATAATAATAATAATAATAATAATAATAATAATAATAATAATAATAATAATAATAATAATAATAATAATAATAATAATAATAATAATAATAATAATAATAACAATAGTAATAATAATAATAATAATAATAATAATAATAATAATAATAATAATCATTAAAATACCTATCAGGATATGTATCTTCTGCTGTTTTAGGATCTTTTGGCCCGATAAGAGATCTCCATCCTCTAATAGCATCTTCCCGAGATAGGACCATGAAATAGGTTGGCCCACTTAATTAAAATATCATTTAGCATTTTAATTTTATAAATATAATTTATTATGTCAAATATTTACAGAATGAAACTAGAAATAACAAAACGCACCAAGATATTATTTATTACTTTATATATTAAATATATAAGATTAAAGGAACCTTTTCAGAAATAACCTGAAACTGTCTTTATATAAAGCCTAAAATTATTCCCAGATCGATAATAATCCATTCCTTTATAATACGATTTTTCAACCCTTCTATTGAGGCAAATGATTTTATCTCTTTACACCTTTTAAAACATTATTCTTCCAATACTTTGTAGGATTTTGAGGTCAGGAAAATGGGGAATCCAATTAATAATATCAATATATCTTTCAAACAATTCTTTGTAAATATAGATGGACCCACTGGAGAGTTGTTTTTTTAAAAGACTTTAAATCGTCAAAAAGCGACAAAATTTTTGAGTCTAGGATATTTGTAAATAATTGTACACTGATATTGTTTTCCATTAAAACAAAATATTTCATCCATTCGTTGACTTTATATTTCTTCCCAGGATCAGTACATGAAAATAACTCAACAAATCAATGTAAACTAACGAATTTTAATTAAAATTTAATAGTAAGGGTAAAGTTGAACCAATCTCTTATAAACTCTTGCAAACCTCTAAATTAAATTATGTTTTCGATGTGTGCAGATAAATAATTGCTAACAAATTATGACTGATCTATTGATTTGCACACTAACCTGTATTATAGATGCGTTTATTCATTGCAAACAGGAGTAAACATAAGTAAAGGTTGTTCAGTATTGCCAATCGCAATATTTCAAGACTCTTAATATTACTCCTGTACTCTTATTGACATCAATAGATGATATTTTGGTAAAGAAAGTTATATTTGTATTAGCCCGAAATAGTATGTAAAAGCATTATATTGCACAATAAAAGATAATATTTTGAATGCATTTCGAAGTAGTGCTTAAATAAATCGAAACTTGAAAAAATTTACAGATAAAAAACGCTCCTCGGGGTCACTTTTAGTTCGCGTGACACATCATGCCAACCTTTGCCTTAAAGTTAATATAAACAAAATTTTAAGTTGGTGTGTAGAATTGTCAATTGTTTACATATTGTATAAAAGTTGTAAAATCTTAAGTAAAGGTTAACCCTTAAAGCAATTTTTAAAACTTGTAATCCTTGGATGTCAACATTTAAATAGTTTGAACAAGCAAAAAGAGATTCTCGCGCCATTTATATAAGATTAGAGATTTTAACAAATTTTATACAAAATTTAATATGAAACATGAAATCCTAGGATCATAACATTTTAACATTTGACATTACCAGTAAAATCATTAGCTTTTTGTTCACGCTTAGTTTGTTTTTATTTTCTTTTAAAATTTGATTTATCTCCATTAAGACAATAGGAATATTTTCTTAAAAAAAGGCAGTGCCAAATGATTTTGTGTTAATTTGGAAAAAAACATTGATCTATAGTTGAAATGAAGATAAATATTTTGAAAGTATCTAAAACAAAAATGTATTTTAACCTTTCCATGTGAGTAATGAGATCATTGAAATATTCTTGATGAGACTGATCAGAATAGAAGTCTTCTGCAAGGGATTTATCCATGGTAATTCTTTTAGTTTTAACAATTTGGAATTTTGCTTCAAGAATCTTGTTAAAGATCTCCTCTTCATTTTCGATTCCATCAGGCTTGATGGCAGCAATTGTTTGTTCAACTGGGAAGAAATATTTCAATTCGGTTTCTGCAGTTTCGTCTGAATCTGAACCGTGAATCAGATTGATTTTAATGTCGTCTTTAGAAAATTGAGCTCGCAATGAATTCGGATCTACTTCTTTAGCTTTTTCTACGTCTTTTGGTCCTAACATTCCTCTCCAGCCTTGGACTGCATTCTAAAGATAATTATATTAAATCTGTGGCTATTAATAAAACAAAAAAAATTAATTTATTCTTCATTGCAAAATGGTTATGATCTATATATAAACCTTTGAGGGTACGTGGGTACTTTCCGAATTTTAGTGTTGTCAGAGACAGAGCAAAAATGTCAGCTCAATTCTAGCAAAACAAGTAAAAACACGAGTTATTTAAGACAAAGGTCCCATGTCTTTTGTTAAAATGAATTTATTCCTAACCAGTTTAATAAGTCACCGATTCCTAGGTTGTAGATTTAGGGCCACCAATTTCTGCTTAAACTAAAAATATTAAAAGCGTACTTGCTTTTCCAGTGCAAGTGCCAATAAAGTTCCCTTGGACATTTCTGTAATCAACTCTTCGAAAAATGGTTTGTCTTTATGTTGATTGTAAAATAAAGCTGCTTCTTCTTTGGTAAGTTGAACTTCTTTTT